>CAAKHD010005827.1:34218-54579 GCA_901007705.1 Fistularia tabacaria
CCACACACACCCACACACACACACACACACACACACACACACACACACACACACACACACACACACACACACACACACACACACACACACTGTGCCAGCAACTCGGTTTAAGCATGGTGCTCATGTTAAAAGGATAGAGCATCCACACAGTATCGCAAGAGCATCACATGCAGATAGCAGTGTTCAATCTAGATTAGAGGGTCAAAGTCTCACTTATTATTATGTGAATGCGGATTGATTTTTTTGTGCAAAGAAAAACAACAAATACATCAAATCTCAGTACATTAAATATTTGCAGAACCATGCTGACACATTTTAAATGGCTCTACTCATTTGGAGACCACATGGAGAGTTTACTATTCAATGGCTGTTCAAAAATCAGACTATGTGAAGACAGAAAGCTGGCATCTGTGATCACAACAAAGAAGCAGCAGAGATGCTGCAACCAAGTGAGCTAGAGCAAGTCACGCAATGCTGACATGGCACAGGATGTGTGAACCTAGCATAACGCCGCTCTAGGTCTTTCTAAATATTTTTTCAAAGAGGCCTGTGGTTGCCCCTGGCCTGTTCAACTCTGCCTTGCTGTCTGTGAGCAAACAATCCAGCTTAGGCAGCTGCCCGGCACGCAAATGTCTCTGTGCATCAGTGTCGGGAGAGAATTAAAAGGAGAGAGAGGAGAAAGACAATCTGACTCAGGCAGAGACAGAGGGAGCTGGATGGTTGAAAGGGACTAACATGCCCTTTAGAGTGACTTAAATAAGCAGTGACTCTTCTTATCCAGCCAATTTCTCAGCAAAGGCAGAACATCTCAATAGAATGCCATGAGGCTTGCCTCTAAAGCCCCAGCAAAGGCCTTCCTCAGATAAGGCTCTTGATTATGGTTCAAGTAGCCTTTCTACGTGGAGTTTGTATGCTCTCTCTGTGTTTGCGAGGTTGTCTTCACACAATCCAAAAATGTGCAGTAGGTTAATTGAAGACTCTAAATGGTTTTGTGTGACTGAGAGAGACAAAACATCGTAAGTCTCTATATTTGGCCTGTGGGTCGACTGGCATCCAGGGTGAACCCCGCCTCTTGCCCAAGGGTCTCACGGTCGAGGGAGAGCTGGGATGGGCTCCAGCCCACCCTCAACCCTGAGAGCAGGACAAGCAGTATAGACGATGAATGAATTCTCAATCCAATAAAAAGTGACAAATATTGTGAATAATTTTGTTGGGGAATAAAAAAGTGATGAAGCAACGATAATATTCAGTGTCTAAGGGACAAGGGGAGGGGGGTCACACAGTGTTTACATTTGCTACTTAGAAAACAACATGTTGACAAACAATGACAATACAAGTGTTCCCTTCAACTGATTTCAACCCGTAAATGTGAGACATGGTTCATGCATGTGGTCGTTTCAGTAACTACTACAAACAAAATTGCATTTTTCCCATGGCACACAACACCTTTTTAGGGAAACCCTTGCACAACATAAGACAAGAATATATCTGTCTCCAGAGATTGCTATTATCCCATTCATAACTAACAAGACGGAAGCTTAAAACTTTGATAAATCAATTATCTGGATCACAATGTCTCAAGGGATGTATTAGCAATTTTATTAACATCCAGTCAGATTTCATAGCAGTGGGTGCTTTGACAAGCGGATGTGGGTTGATACTGGGTTAACTGCCACGCAATACACAAGGTCAACTTGTAAAACTACAGCACATTAGCGCTTTTTAAAGGGTCTGACTTGTTCAGTTGTAAGGTAACTTAAGGTGGTAGAAACAATAAATTGTTTTATTATACAACAACACAGTTGCTGATGGCTTTCACACAAAAAGGCCGAGAGGCACCCTTTACATTAACAACAAGCTATTTCATGGGTCTGTGTCAGGTGGACGCAGAGGTACAGCACACACATTTTAGAATTAACCCTACTGATGGTTTTCAGTTGGCTCAAATTTGCTTATGTTCAAAGAACAAGTTCACTTTCCCATAGATGTAAGAAGCATATCGCTTGCAAAGCGCACACGCTTCAGGTCATCTCCCACAGAAGCAGAGCAGATGTGTGATGTGTTACCAAAGTAGACAGTGAAGTAAATCTTGTTGAAACTGACCCCAGCATTGACAGCTGGTTAGCTGGTGTTCCTGAAAAAGTGACACTCACATGGTGTTGGTTTGACTTTCGCAGTGCTCATCTGTGGACTAACCAGAGGAAACAGCCACCAGGGCTGCATGATGATAAGTGTGTGCACAATGGGGTTGTGTGAGGACAGGGTTGAAGTAAAATCCCCACTGGGAACATCTACAACCACCAAACCAGACAGCACAAGTCGAAAATATACAAATGAAAAACCACCGGTCCCCAAAATGCTACCGCAGCATTTTCTACTTCTTTGACCAAGGACTCAATGTATATGTATATCTTTGCTTTTTCTTGTTTGAAAGACATTGGAGGATTTTTTTTTTTTTTTTTTTTACTAATGTGCCCAATTTTCTGTTTGATATAATAAGATCAGAGTGAATTCTAGACTTTAACTTGACATTTTTAAGGTTATAATAACTGCAACACAAAAATGCAGATGACTGTCGTTTGATCACAGCACTTAATGTAATGGAAGTGCTTACAGCTTAATTAGAGGTTGTCTTAAAGAACCCATTAGTGTAGCAGTGAAAAAAAAACAACATATGTTTGTGTGTTTGTTTGCTTTTAGACCATCCACAGAACACCAGCTCCTTCAGCAGATGATCTCTATGCTCTCTCCCGTAGCTCCAACATTTATTAAAAATGGGGTCAGGTACATCAGCCCCAACCCACGATGGCCCCACCCCCCGGGAACAATAATAGCAATGAGATATGTGTGATAACTTGTGATAAGCCTTCGACCTCACAGTGGAGGAACTGTGCTCTCTTTACTCAGAACTGTTTAAACAGTAACTACCGGTCTTTGTTCTTGCCAAGGCATCTCAATCATAATTCAATTCAGTTCAGTAAAGAATAATCTTAACTTTATTCTCTTGATCCATTTGGAGGTGGACTTGCTTCAGACAGCCTTTAAAGTGTTGTACTAGTATAAATGTAGTTTGGTCTTTGAAGAGGACACTGTTTATTTCAAAGTTTTGTCTGCGCAGGCTGATGAGAACTCAAATACTTTTGTGAAAATACATAACCAAGAACCATGTGTGGAAACTCACTTATGGGAAAAAAGGTGCAAGAACATAAAAACCTCACAGTGTTGATCAGAACAATGTAAATAGACACTGTGGAGGAAACACAGCCAATAAGAGACGCCTGTGAATTCCCCTTTTCTAACTGCAAGCCGCCATGTGACATGATCTTCACAATCGTTTCAGCTTTTAGGGCTTTTGAAAATAGCAACTCCACACCTTGACTCACACGAGTGTAAATATGTTCAATTACTTAATTCATTAAAAAACACCATGGCCAAACTAGCAGACAGACAGCCTTTGATGTAATTTTGCACAAGAAACAATTTGATCTTTGAAATGACAGATTAATTTTCGATCATGAAATATCTCAACAGACTCTCAAGACAAATAATCGTCCTAAAATCTGATGCTAATTTTCAGTCTTTGACAGACAACTGAAACCGTTAGAGAGAGTTGTCTGAGGTCTTCTTGTGTTTTTTTTCCTCGACATTTCATTTTAAAGATCAACTCTGATCGGGGCCAATTCTTTTTAATTGCTCTAAGCAAACAAAAAAAATGCAGGCGCTATATATATAAATAGTATTTTATTGAGTAAAACACACACTCATATTAAAAGCCTATAAATGAGAGGTATAGTGTAATTACAAACCTGCCCTTCTGAATATCTTTCCACAAAAGTGCATTCAATCATAGATAATGAAGCCAAAATGCTATATGAAGTGAACCATTGTATAATGTAATGTATCTAAGCCCCTATTAACATTTTACGATTTACCAATTAGCCAATGTTAATGAAATAACAGATTCTCTTGACTTCCAGGACCCCAAGCTCTTCGTAATAACAACAATGATAATAACTCTGTTTACCAAAAGAATAATAACATTTAACTTTATAAGACCGTGAAGTCAAACATCCAATTCTCTCATCTGAAAAACAACAAGCTGTGATTTTTGGGAAGTTTTGCTCAATGAACAGCATTTGACCAAATTATTCCGTTGTCTGGGGTCAATAACTTTATCTCAAACGTTCATTCAGCCATCTTGGGAGGGGCAAATGCAACAATCAATAGAGTAACCTAGAGGTAAGACAATAACACAAAGCACAAACAACATGACTGTTCTCTAAATCAGAGTAAGTCTTCATGACAGAAATCATTTTTATAACTTGCATATTTTGAGTGATGCAAGGCAATGGTACACTGTTTACCAGACACTAAGCCGTGGGTATGCGGTGAAAGCTAACTGCACGAGTGAAATGCCGCTCCTGCTGGAATTAGACAACCTGAATGGTGTGAAGCTCCAGGCTGCCCAAGTTCCCATTCTGTCACTCTGGGTTCAGCAGACCCAGTCCATCACTCAAAATCAAAGGGGGATTAAACATCTGTCAAAGCCTGCCCATTTCACATAGCAGCAAAAGACACATTTAGGCGTTGCGCATCTCCCCTGTGAATTACTGAGCTGTCTGACTCTGTATCCGGACAAATGAGGTCATTGAGCTCTGAAATAATGTAGTCGCCTGAGCTGCATCTAGCTTATATTTTAGGCAAGTAAACAGGAGATGCGTGGGCATATGTGTGAACACGCCAACGTATGAGAGGTCATTTATACATATACAACAAAGTCCTAGATTTGTGAAGACTTTGGCTAAAAACAGGGGAAAAATATTCTTGCATTTGTCACACACCACACTCCCATTTCACTATCTGCACATCTCCTTCCCTCATTCTGTCCAATATTAGTGTGCTGTCATCTTCTACAGAGCTCTGTTTTATTCCCCCAGAGCTTCCTCCTTGCCATCAACCACTCCACCCCTTCCCAGCACCTGCTAATTGTTCCCCTTTTTCTGCCTTATCAACCATTCCATCAAGAGACATGATATCCATGTCCTCCATCCGTCTTTTCTGTGCACCACCTCAGCCCCAAAAACACCTCAGCCCCTAAAGATCACCAAGTCTTTCCTTGTGTCTTTCGTTTATCAATCCATCCCTACATTGTCTTTCAATATTTATTCTCCGTTCAGCTTCCTTCCTCACTTTGTTTTTCACACCTCCATCATTTCTGACCTCTCATTTATCCCCCCTCTTCCAGCGAGTATTGGTCCTGACAGTAGCGTCCTTAGCCCAGCTCTGGACTCTGCGTGATTACACACTTGGTTAACTCTTTCATGGAGTTGCCTCCTCTGCACTCTGCTCATTCACAGTCCTTCCTGCATGCACTCAATAGACAACATGCAGGTATAAACAACATTTTTCACTGTCGACAGGGTATGCTTGGCCAATTGTAGGTCGTACATAAGAAAAACAAACTTTTTTAACAGAAGTTTTCATGCAAGAGTTTGATGGTTGATCACTACTGAGTTTTAAAATTGAAATATCAAGTGCAATAGTATCCTCCATGATATCCATTCGTATCACACCAAGTAAGGCCTCTGCCTGGTCTTTCTCTGTTAGGGGGTCTGTGGCTTTCTTCACCTCCTCTGACATCCAGACCAAAGTGGGTGTTGCTCTTGAATTCCGTACACATCACCGAGCAAACCAGTCTGACAGCACCAACTGAGTAAAACTTTATTTCAAGAGAGTGACTGAAGGGGAAAGAGAGGAAGGTGAAGACATTTACCCCACATTTCCACAAGAGGACTGACACAACTTGAGACAAATCTATGTTCTCCGAAATATTCACTGAGACATGAAAAGAAGGAAATTGAAATCCAACACACCAACTACATTAACACCACCAACAGAGGTTTAGAGTGCTCCTGAGTTGCCGCATAAAGAGCAAGGTGTTCTAATGTTGTGAGGCAGTAGGATGGTGCAGGCGTGTGGCTGCACCTAAAGGGGTTCAGTCAGCCACTGCAGGGTGTGAAAACAGTGACAAACATCCAGAGACGTGACCAGAAAAACAGCTACGGCCGCTTCTACAGTGCTTGAGTTGTATTCCACTATGGCACCATTGCTACTGGCAGACATTCCCTTTAATCAGGAATGTCTGTATGCCATGGAATTCCCTAGATGATAAATAGGGCTAAATCATGTGTAGTAATATGGTAGGATTCATGCGCAGTCCAGAACAGGGAGTATTGTTTTTTTGTCAACCGTTCTCAGTGAATGTGTACATTTTTAAAACCACTGTTTACTTCTGGCAGCTATCTGTGAGCAATCACGATAAGAATCAAATCAAGCTGATGTTCTTGCTAGCCCATTAAAATAAATAAATCTGGATCTAAGTAAAGAATCAATTTAAAAATGTTGTCAATGTTGAGGATTAAAAAACAAAAAACATGAAAAAAAAAATTTAGACTGCTGCCAACATTCAAATAAAAGAAGTCATAAATAAAGATATATGTATATAAATATAAACATGCGCTGAAACAGGAATTACATAACACTAGCTTTTAATCTTAATCAAGTTGCTGCTTCTGAAGGGGCTTGTCTTGGCTTTATATGTTGTGTGTAAAATAGTCAATACTAGTTATTCTCTAAGGTTCTTACTGGATCTAATGTGCATTTATAATTTGCATTCTTTTTTATGCATATGACAGTTAGCAAGCATTTAGCTTTACAAAATAAAAAAAATATATTTGTGACAAATTGTTTACTTTGAAATGGCACAATGTCATTGTCAGGAGGGATTCAAACAACTAAATGTAATAGAACATTGTGGATGATATTTAGACAGGATTTTTTGTGATGATAACTAATTTTTACATTCTTTAATATTAAAATAAAAGAGTAAAGACTGCAAAGAAGTGGCATTTTGTCTATGAAAATTCCTCCCAAAACAAACAATTTTACCCCGTTATGCAACTCTCCAAACCACTGTGAGCGAGACCAACGAGATAGTCAGAACTGGTGGTAACTCGCTGATATTGTTGTTGCCGGCCTCAATGTTGTTGTTATCAGGAAAGCAAATGCCCATTTGAAAACCACCCTTGACAAGAGGCCTCCACCCTTCTTCTGCCCTGCTCGCCTGCAAAATGACTGCACACAGCCGCATGCAACACCTGTAATCCAGGCTGGCTCCTACATATTCAAAAAGCTCCTAATTAACCTGTTAACGCAAAAGTCTGTGCATTTCTGGATTTAACACCATATAGGCACAGTGAAATTCCCTTTTGCAGCTTCAGGACAATCTAATTTAGTAAAGCAGCCACTAACCTACGGCTGGGAATGTGACTTTAATAAGCCCTTGCTTTTTCTAGCAGACATGTTTGGTGCAATGAATTCACTATTTTATCGGGGGGGGGGGAGAACATGAGTTACAGAATTGCATCCTTGGCCGGCGGGGCTTTGAAAGTGCTGACACCGATGTCACCTGTCAGTCCTGAACAACAACAACAACAACAACAGTGGGATGGAATTCGAGCTGGAAAGAAGGTTACGTCTGACCGATCAGAGCACCGTTTCTGACCCCGAACTCGCAGAGAGAGAGCTCAACTTCTGCATCATCGGAGTAAAAAAAAAAAAAAAAAAGTGCAAACAGCTCCTTTAAAATCCACTGAGCTGCGAGTCGTACTTTTGTAATAAGTATTCAATGTCATTTGACAAATGACACTGAGTAAAAACACCGTGTCTGGGGGAACTTTGGCACATTTGGCAACTTAGGACGGCTTATGGAAGTCTCCGTGTCAGGAGCCAGCGACGGCGCACCTTGCACAAGGAATAAACCCAACTGGGCATAGCCGCGTTAGCAAAAACTCACGGTCTGCTAACGTTAGCCCGCTCGCCTTCCAAAGCGACGCTATAAATAAGCAGTCAGTAAAACAAACTGGCATCCGCGATGATAGACTTGTGAGCTAACGCGGGCGCTGCCATCTCGGGTCAAATAGCCGCAGGCCGTTGAGACACACAAATGCACCGCCTGACCGCGGGGAACTCAACATTAGGTCGCTTTACCGTTGCAGGTGGAGACCGTTGCCAGCTTTGCTACCATGCTAGCCCCGCGGCGCTAGGCTAGCTAGGCAACAAGCTACCCGCTTAAAGGTATATTGCCGCGTTAAAGTGGAAATGCAACGGCATTTATCTCGACAGCGCGCCAGCTTGATGCTGACCCCGGTGCTGTCAGTCACAGATCCGTGCTTTTTGCTGCCAACATAAGACCGACTGCGCAGTTGACCTGTCATGAGCGAGGAAGCTAGCTCGGGAAGTTAGCCGTCCGTACTCACCCCATCAACCAATCCATGTTTGTAGCTAGCTCGGCTAGGTTAGCAGGCAGGGGATAATTTCACCAGGAGTCCCCCTACTTTATCCGGCCACCACCCTCGCTGCCCGGGCTGCCTGGCCCCCGAGTCCCGTTGCTCTCCCCGGGGTCCGCGTCCCTCGCGGCTGTCGGTCACAAACAAACCGCCGCTTAAACTTTGAGCGCTTGTCCTTGTTGTGTTCCCCAGCTAGCGCGGATCATGAAGTGGCAGGCGGACCAGTGTGTCGGCTCCTCGCGGTAATGAAGCATTAGTGACTTTGAGCACGACGGCGAGCGGAGGGGAGCCGGGCGGCGGCACGGCTCCGGCCGGGATCGCAGGATCCGGGGGTTGCAGCGGCGCTCAGTGAGGCTGGACCGTAGAGATGCCGCCGGTCAACCGAGTAACCTCTGTCATGAAGCCCTGTGTGGCACCAGTGCTAGCTGACAGGCTGCACCGCCGGAGCTGCTGCTCTCCGAGCAAGTGTCTCATTGGAGTCCGGAAGTAAACACAAACCCGACCCTCTCCGTCTCTGCTGTGCGTGAGTGTCATGCATGGATGGAGCGGAGATACCGACAGCGATACACGTACTGCTTTCCTGCTTTGACACATATGTCCTCATTTATTATTTATCTTAAGTTTCAATGCGAGGATAATAATATGCTGAGCTGTCTCCTCCTGCTTTAATGCAATACATTTTCAAGCGACGTTTTTTTTCTTTTGTAATTAAATTGTGTTGTTTTTTTTTTTTATAAAAAGCTGCGCTTCTATGTAAATGAGGTTTTGGCGAAATGAGTTAAAGGAATGACGGTGACTATTATAGTTAAAACATGCTCATAAGCTATTCAGTCACTTAAGAATGCTATTGAAGTCAGTATATTGACACATCCATTGCCAGCTCAGTCAAGGTTAATGTCATGATACAAGACTAGACGTCCCGTTCCCAGCCGTGAGTAATTTGCAAATCAAATGATGAAAAATTCTGATATTATATATCCATACAAGCTAAAGGGTTAACCCCAAAGGGTTAAAAGCAAACCCATCCTTGAGCAAATCTGGGCCCACCAATTAATCCGTCTGTCTTTTCCATTTACTGAACATTTCACAGCATTCATCGTTATAAAACATATAGCAGAAATAGCCTTTCAACCAATATCCAGAGGAATGACACTGGAAGCTATATTTCTCTGTTGGAAGCCATTCATGTGCACTGACCTCTCACTGCGAACCCGGGCAGCAGGCAGTAATGGACAATGTATCACTGGCAACATTAATATACACTATAAACCACACTTCTCCTTTCTCTCACAAACCGTCTGTCCTCAAGTAGAACAGACCGTGTTTCATGTCTGGCTGTTATTAATACCTCATGCTCCTCTACACCGCCTGCAATTCTACAGATCACAATGGCATCTCATCCAACCCTGTGTTTTTACAAAGACTATGGAAGTCATCACAGAAGAATTTAAATTATCAGTCTGACAGAGAAACATGTTAGGGGCGGTTAGATCAGAACTATTGGGAATTTAAAAGGCAGTTCAGTCATGCTTTTTTTGAGTTAAAAAAATCCCAGTTTACATTAAAAAGAGACATGAAAAATTACATTATTCAAAAAACATATGTAGATGACGCACAAATATTGAGGAAAGGGATGAATTAGCTCGTGCCTCATATCCCGCAGTACAAACCAGCAGGGGGCAGTGTCAGCAGAGGGTTTGGGTGTCCAAGGCTGATGTAAGGAACACACAATTGCTTGCTGCTACTGCATGATCCGATGGGTGTAGCTTTTACATCGATCATCATTTTAGCTCCAAACCTTTACCTGTCATCATGGGTTTTAGTTAATGACAGGCAGGCTTAAATCAGTGATGAATGTAACGTGACTCACTGTCACTATCCCCAGGTGCCAAGTGGTATGACATGCTGGGGCAGATCAGGGCTAGTTTGTTAGGAGGTGTAACTTACATGCATTAGCTTTTAGAAATTCCATGGGACAACTGCAGTTTTGGAATGTTGAGATAATTGTTCGTTGTCCTGAAATGACTGTTTTCCTCCAAGCCTTCCCGCCACCCTCATCAATTTAAACCGAATTAGATGATTGATTCCCTTCCGCTGCTCAGATGATGAAGAATCTGCTGCTGCAATGTGGTGCTCCTCAGATTCCTTGTGATATACTGGGACCGTTAGCTAAAAACAAAATATTAGTGCCACTTTCATGCAAATTTTCAGATCTAATTAGTTTAACTGAGTCGGAGGTTGTCTGCAGCCAGAGACTGGAAGAAGGCGCAGCCTCTGCGTGTTTTCCCTCAGGAGCTTCCTGCTGGTCTGGTGATAGGTGTGTTTGGGGGTGCGATTATGGGTGTGGGTTCTTGGGCATGCGTTATGCCTCCAAGAGATGAGAATAAAAAGGCCCACCAAGGTTTAATTATTACATCATTGTTGTTCTGAGGAAGAGTCAAACACCCATGACTGCTGAAACAAGGATCAAAATCCACAGCTCCCTTTCCCAGTTTCCCATGAAGTTAGAGGCCAGAGGTCACTGGGGAGAAGGGGGCTTTTATCCCGTTTTACATTAACATCTGAAATACTATCGGAGCAGAACCAGTGATTGTCATCAAGTCCCAACACTCCCCCGTTTCTCTCTCACCCTCTCCTACTTCCTTCCCCTCCCCTTCCTTCCAGTCCCATGGTTTGCTCTGCATCCTAGGGGTTCTATAAATAACAGTAGCACATAGGCCACAGAGGGCATTGAGAATAGGAGCCCTGTTAACAAGAGGCAGAGCCTCGTGATTGGCTACTTGACACTCCAGTGCCCTGATGGCCACCAATCAGTTTCACGTGGGGTGGAGTCAAAGCAATGATTGACAAGATAGTGTTGAAACGCAGTAATTAGATGTAATGCCATATGTAGCCACACAGAGGCAGTGTGGGATCCTTGATGACAAACCATTGCAACATGATTTTTAGTTTTGTTACTAACTTTATTGAGCCAAGTGGTACTATCAAAAGCATTAAAAGTCATCTATCTATCTATCTATCTATCTATCTATCTATCTATCTATCTATCTATCTATCTATCTATCTATCTATCTATCTATCTATCTATCTATCTATCTATCTATCTATCTATCTATCTATCTATCTATCTATCTATCTATCTATCTATCTTCTAACTGAAAGTGAAGACATTTGTGAGATATGATTCAATATGACTTGAATGACAATTAACCATATAAAGAACCCATGTTTAATGTCTTGGCACTGATAAGATGGGGAAAGTCTGTTATTATTTGTTGGATCTGCAAAAATATTCATTTTAATACTTATCAACACAGTTAAAAATCCAAGCAATCCACACTTTTGTCGATCGATTTTCAATGTCACTCAGATGTGTTATATGGCATGTTGTGTATCCAGGGGCTTGAAAAGTATGTAAGTAGAGGTGTCTTCAAAAAACATATAGAATATGTAAGTATGATCTGCTGATATCTCTCATTTCACGCTATATTCTAGGAGAGAGCAGCATCACAGGATTGTCGGCTGTTGATTCCCTATTTTAAGAAACACAGAATTGCTTTCAACTTTGGCGGGATTGAAATGTTGGAGCACTTAATTTAAGTGTCAATTTACCCTCTTCAGTTTTTTGAGAAACGCTCTCTGATGGTTAGAAATAACTTTACCTTTTTTCTGGGGAACTGATTATGATAATTTTTTAAGGAAGAATGGAGTATAAAAAGCTTATTATTTGATTCGGTAAATTAGTACAACCTAAAATCATCATTATTGTCATGCATTTGATATCTATATTCATAAATAGAATATACCACATCAGTTCTTGAGAACAACAATAAAGCGGTAAGTTTGTGAATCTTTAATAAAAATTTCTAATTATGAGGAGGAAATAATAGAGGAAGCAACATGAGTCGGTTCAGTAATTTCCCCTCTGTCACACACAAAGGGTCCCTGTGGAATCCAACCGTCTTCAGTGCATGGCCCACGGCATTCTTTACATTGGTTTACATTGTCCTACTGTTTTTTATGTATCGAAGGCAGAGATACTGTGTTGGTCTTTATGCTTTCGACACCACTGCAAAGTAATGAAGTAAAGCAGTAATACAAAAAAAATCTATTTTACAGATACGAAGAATTTTCAAGACTCCAACAGTTACTTTTCAGGACAGAGACAGCGTGCCAGTAACTGAAACTTCTTAACAAGCGTCAGTGTTTTACAATCAGTCTGCACCTTTTACATGGTGGTAAATCATGTAAAGGAACTGGGACAGATATCTGAATATTCTTTGCTTTTCCTCATGAATAAACCAGTTCAGCTGAACGGAGGTGTCATCAAAGGTGGACAGTTGGAGTGAAATTTCAGTCTCTCCCATCTCCTCATAATCTCCCTCAGCTGCACTTTATGACACTGGACTTTCACCAGAATAGGCATTAGGTGGTATTTTGAGCATCACCTCGCCAGTGATAAGCAGTTTGTGCCACAGATGTGCTGTGTGGGAAAACGAGACGCACTCTGGTCAGGTGCTCATCAAGAGGTAGCCAAGGTCACTTCCTGAAATCCATCCACTTGTCAATAACGGGGCGCCCAGGGGTCGATATTCTCCCATTCCACAGCAGTCAGCCCGGTGCAGCGCCTGGGAGAGACCCGTGTCACCCCACTGCCTCGACTCACCATGTAGTCTGTGGTAGCTCCGTGTGCTGTGTATTTGAACTGCAGTGTAGATGATTTAGAGAATGAAAAAATATTACTCTGTACTGTAACATGAATTATCACAATTTTTTTTTTTTACCTATGAGAGATTTCTAAATGAGAGCAGGGAAAGCTAGAATGATAGTGATTACAATGATGACTTTACTTGACAGGGAATATGAAGGAATGCCACACCCGTACACACCTTCTTGGAGAGCAGCCATTTTAAAGTTAAAAATTGCAGGTGTTTGTGTCGTTTGACAAAGTCACCATGAGATAGATTTTTTTTTTTTAGTTCAGTTCAGTTCAGTTCAGTTCAGTGAATGTTATGAATTGAGGTTTACTTAAATACACATAGTACTGTGGTGAAACAGCAATTAAAAAGGCCTTGCATTTTCTATGTGTGTGTCCGTGTGTGTCCGTGTGTGAGTGTGTGTCTAGGTTTTTTTTCTCTTTCTGGGCAGCATGGTGGCACAGCCGTTAGCACTTTCGACTCAGAGCAAGAAAGTACCTTTTTTCGATCTGAGCAGGGGGCCTTTCTGAGTTTGCATGCTCTCCCCTTGTCTGTGTTGTTTTTTTCCAGTTTCCTCCTCTATTATTTTTATTATTGTTATTCTATCTTACTCTATTATATTACGATAATTGTTGTCATTATTGTTATTATTATTCATTCATTTATTCATAAAGTTATTACTTCATTCATCATCTACATGACTGCGGGGTGGGTGGCTAGCCAATAAAAAAAACTAGAAAGTTTCCTTAATAGAATAATTGCATTAGGGATTAACTAGCTTCTGTGTGAGTATCCGTATATTAAGCACTGTACATGTAAATATGTGGTTAATATAGAGGGCCAGTGACACCCTCATGTACCTACCTTTTGTAGCTTCATGGAGATTGTGTTTGGATCAAAGTTCAGGCTTGTAGCAAAACTCCTACTCGATCTTGTTTCATCCTAAAATGTCCAAATTATTAGCAATTGCGGTGCATTTCTGCAGTTTGGAGAGCGAAGGCGGTAAAAGTAATTAGATACCAACAAAAGAAAACTTTACCTTAGTTACGGAGAAACAAACTGTGTACACTGTTTTTCTGCCAGAATTATAATCTTGGTGGTCTAAGGCCTCACATTTTTGGACACACACACACACACACACACACACACACACACACACAAACACACACACACAAACACACACACACACACACACACACACACACACACACACACACACACACACACACACACACACTGGCCAGTCAAGTCCAATCATATATCTCCAGCACTGAGCTGAACTATTGGCTGAACATGACTTATATTATTTATTCATTGCTTGGAGCAATAACTCAAAAAGCCATTAGGAGGCATTAAAATGGAGACACCTCACATTACCTTTGCATGAATAATGAATGTTTAACAGTGGCAGAGAGTGTGTGAAGTGTGTGTCAGTGTGTATCAGTTAATTTGTCAAACATTCCTCTTTCAAAATCATTATTCATAAAAATACAAAAATATTTTGCTGAGAAATGTTTCAGCCCTGTAACTTTTTTATTATGACTTCTTCTTGTATAATATCAAATACAATTGTAATTAGATTGTAATAATTATTATTGCCATATTCTTTAAAATAGCAGTTTCAATAGAGAGAGAGAGGGACAAAGGCTTTAGCATCCATCCATCCATCCATCTTCTGCTTACAGTCAGTTCATGGGGGCGGCGGCCTGAGCAGGGAGGGACAAACTTCCCTATCCCGAGGGACAGAGTAATTTTTCAAAAAAATCGTTATTTATTTGCAAATACAGCGAATCATTGATTTATTACAGGAAGTGAAGTTAGCCAACATTTACATAAGATCCACTGACTTTGCCAAAATAATCAGATGACAACCAGTAAAGTGCCACCAGGGTCAAAAGATTCATGCTTACAGCTAAGAAACACAAATAAAATAATGTTCAACTTTATGACTTCACAAAGTACTTCATTTCTGTTGAAGTAATTATGATTATTGATTCATTACATAATAGACAACATAAAACATCTGACTCTTGCTTATTTTTTCTTCATAATAACAATACTCTGTATGTTTCCATGGATCACGTCCGTTCTGATTTTTGTAACTTTATTTGAATATGAAAAAGATAAGCATTTTAGTGTGTGTTTGTTTATGTGTATGTGTGTTTGTATGCGTGTACATCTATATATTTATCGTTAACAGGCGGACCTCATCTTTGATGGATTCATTTGCATTTTTTTTCTGTAATGATCACATAATATAAGGCGATGGTAATAATGACCTCTTGCATGACTGGGTTTCACAATGTTGGCACCACCAAGTCTGCCTGACTCTATGTCAATTCAGTATTTGTGTGTGTGTGTGTGTGTGTGTGTGTGTGTGTGTGTGTGTGTGTGTGTGTGTGTGTGTGTGTGTGTGTGTGTGTGTGTGTGTGTGTGTGTGTGTGTGTGTGCGCACATGACATCCTGTCTCCTCATCTGCTTTCACAGCCTATTAATTAAAGCGTCGTCAGTGGGCCTGCAGCAATCTCGCTCTCACTGTCTCTCTCTCTCCTTCATCCAAACACTTTTCTGTTCGATTTCCTTCTGCCTTGTTTTGCCAAATAATCTTCTTCCTTACTTTTGGACTGACATTTTCCCTGGCCAGGACCCCGAACCCCGCTGTTTCTCTCTGAGACAGTTATTAAAGACTCCAGAAAAAGTAATTAAAGCTTGTCCATACAGACTTCACTAACTGGGGTTGCGGACCTCACCTTCTATCTTTTTTCTGCAGGGGTAACAATAACCAAATGACCCCTAAAGGTTTAATGGCAGAGTCAGGAAGGATATACCTGAATAAACATACTCTGCGTGCATGTGTGTGTTCTGCGAATGTAGTCGTCCTCTTCTCTATCAGAAGTGTTTGTGCGAGCGTGTTTGCATATCTTTACATACAATGCACTGCTGGTGCTCGAGAGTATGCCTTAGTCTGGATGCATATGCGGGTTAGGGTGTAGGTCCATGACGGCTTGCATGTGCAGGGGTTAGGCTGTAATTTACAGAGGGAACATGGAGGCTCATGAAAGGGCAAGACCCTGGGGAGCCATCAGGCTGAACTTGCTGTTCCCAGGACGTGCCCTGGGAAGAGGCACGATGTCACTCTGATAAAAACAACATACACACCCTGTCAAACAGCATGGGGGATAAATGGAGAGAAGACAGGATGGTAATAAAAATAAGGACGGAAAGCGTGATAATGACTGCCGTGCTTAAATGGAGCATCGCTGGAGACAAAGACAGTTGAATGGATACAAAAAAAACAACTAGAGAGGAGAAAGAGTTAGGAAAAGAAGAACAGGGAAAAAGGAGTACAATATTCAGCCGTGTTAAATGTAACCTATGTTCCCCTGGAAATACCCTGTCATGACTTGGCAGTGTGTGGCAGGCATTAGTATTTTATGACCAGACCTCATGCTTAAACTCCTGCAGGATTCCTCAAAAGACTACAAATAACCAACACATAATGGTTTGAGTCATGTACAATCCTGGATTTAGTGTGATTTGGCTTCAGTCAGGAGATATATTAATGGCCATGCACAGTTCACAAGGTTTATCCGTTCTGTTTTTTTTAGTATTGCTTTATGATTTTCTGATTTAACTGTGCATGTCTTTTGTGCATGTGTTTTGTCACAAAAAAGCCTTTTTCTCCGTCTGGTGTGAAGTTCAAGCTCAGCAGCTGGAGCAGTCCAATCAATTCAAAATCAAATTTTGGTGATAGCCAAATGGAAAGTCTCGGGTTAATTGGTGTATGTCTCCTTTGTCAACCACAAACCCTAATTTCCCACCGGAATCAACTGGAACAACAACTGCATCATGCACATTGATTTTCATTTTTGCCAATGACAAATGCTAAAACCAGAAATTACCAAAAACACAAGAAAGTACAATGCATTGACATACCACCACACTATCATGAGGTGTTGCATGAGTGATCATACATAAATACAGCAATAATTGTTGTTTGTTTTGTTTTTTTGGTTTGTTTTGTGATGAGGGTTGTCACTGTTAACTTAATGTATTCTTTCTGCACATATTCATGAAAGGGCACATTTAATGTTGGGCATAGCATGAAGCTTACTCTGCAACTACCAAGTATGGGGAGATTTAGTACATTTCATGTTTGTTATCTACATGCTTCTATCATTCTGAAAAAATGTCTGGATACATCCAAAATATAATTCACGAAAATATTGGATGATAAGTTTTGTTTTGTTTTCCTCTAACATTTTGCTTTGAATAATAATAATAATATTCCATATGTTTCCCAACCATTTTTCCAAACGTTACCTGTCATTTGAATTAATGCGAGACATTTTGTGAGGTCAAGTTGTGTGTAAATATGGACCATGAGTCCACGTTCAGACGGGAAACCTGTTTTCTTTACTACTGCTCTACATGAGGCTTTGAACCCACTGCATCCCAATTACAGAGACTTCCTCCTAGATATCCTCTTGTTTCTGGCTTCTGATGCCCCATAGTTCCTCTGAGATGAGACCTTGTTTGTCTGTTAGGCGTGTGTGTATGCAGACATGTATGTTTACTCCTCGGTGCTGTACTGTATTCATTGTAACTGGATAGGTTTACACGAGCATCCTTGGGGCTGTTCATTACAGATTGTAATGTATGACTTGCGACCTGGTTACTCAAACTGACATTTGACCCTTTGCTGTGGTAAGTCAAATCAACCATCTCCGTCGCCCTGCAAATCAACTTTAACGTAGACTTCCATCGTTCGAATAAATTTGAGGAAATAAAAGCAACCTATTTATTCTACGTTTTAAATTAAATTTGTTATAATGGTGCCTGGGCATTGTTTTTAATCTAAAATGTAAACGTTATAATCACACGTTTATGTCTTGCGTGCCCCCTGGAGGCAGTCGACACTCAACACTCCAGACAAGGTTAGCCAAAAGCTGATAGATTATAAAAAAAACATCATGTTTCAGAAGGTAAGAAATGAGGATAAAAGCTGCCTTCATCACATCCCATAACAGCATGCGTACATATCACATACATTTAAAACAGGCTCATAGCGCTTTAATTCTCATAAGCCTTTCGCATCAACTCACACCTGCAGGAGTCTAATCGCTGGCTATAAAAACACCATTAAGAAAATGTACAATAAAAAAAGCAATATTTTTGTTCCAGCATGGCATATGGCCAGTAACATTTTAATGGCCGTCTATCAGTACATAACACTGATAACACATCCACAAAAGTCCATTAGGACAGGCAGAGCCCGAGAGAACCCGTTTATTACTTGAATGCGTGGCCAAAGCACACCTGTGTGTTTTTCCATGTAGTAATCAAAGCCCATAATGTGCTACTGGAGGCGGCCTCGTGCATTTCTATCAGTAGTTTGAGAGACATCACAGGTGTTTTATTATGTTTTCCTCACTGGTGGCTAGATAGGTAACAATCACAAAACACAGGACCGGGGGAATAAAAACTCTCTCAATCTTTCGTTCATGATGTTTTTTTTTGCTTTGCCAAGATATAGGTGCATTTTCACAAAGAACATCAACATGTGGTGCCCCTGTGACTTGAAATGTGTTCTCGAACATGTATTATATGCATAAAGTCTATAAGGACATTGGACAGATGGCCAGATCTATCGATGTACGTTTAGCAGTCTTGAGAATTTTTTTTTTTTTGCATGCTCACACAAAATGTCCACCCCAACTCGGTCTCACACTCCATCTCCGCAGCATGACAAATGTAGTCCTGGCAGTGGTCGTGGAGCTTGGCTGTAGTGTCCATTTCCAGATGAATAGCGGCTGTTACAGCAAGCAGTTGCAGGGTGTCTGGGCCCAAGGCCCTGGGTCCCAGCTGCTATCTCAGATTCACAGTCGGTCTGCTGTGTGTGAATATTCATTAAGCTGGCCAGATAATCATGGGTTTCGCTCATATTTGTGTTGCCGGGGCGGGCTAAGGGGCCATTTAAGCACCTCAGCCTTATATCACTGGCAGGAAACATGCCTCAAGATTTTAGGAAATGTCCCCCATGTACTCTCTAGTATGGTGTCATACACATTGCTTCAATGAAATCGTTAAATAGTAGTGCGTCATACTGGAGTACGTTGGCTTTTAGTTCCCCCAGTGTATAGTGTGAAAGAAAACTACCTCCAATTGTGCTAAAATTCAAATGCTTTGTCCAATTCTGTCCGGGAACTGTTCACCATAGAATGTCGTCAAATTCTGGGATCTTACTGAGAAGTCAGGAACTGGAATAAGTAGCTCCGGCTCTTTACGGCCAACATGTGGCTTCTTGATCTCACCGACTCAGATGGCAGAGAAAGGTGAGCAGCCTCAGCACAGTGCTCTACTGAGACAACGAATGCCCGGCTATGTCAGTCTTACAAATATTCTGCTGTGAAAGATATCTTGCACAGGTACAGGAATTTTTGTTTTGTTTTTTTACTGGACTGGCTTCCCCTCCGTAATAGGCTCCCTCCCCGATGCTATACTTAGCAAGAATGCCAACTCCAACGTGCATTATGCCCAGTCTAGCTGTTATTACATTTGAAAAGAGTTGGCCGAGAGGGTCAAATGTCCACAATTTCCTTTATCCTGCAAGCCAGTACAGCCAGTTTGGAGGAAGCCAGGATTTGTTTGGTCTCAAGAACCAAAAAAAAACTGTCACTGCTTCGTAATATTGTTGTATATACAGTATAGCCAAAGTATTGACTATAGCCAAAGACACCGCTACATGGCAATTACATCCTTTGTTTGAAGACAGCAGCTTCAGTATTATTGACCATCTTTGGATTATTCATTCCACCTGTTTAGGTGAACATACCTCAGAGCCAGCATGGTGTCCTCTTTCCTTTCCAGTGGTCTCCTTTACTGCCAACAACCCGCCTCCCCCTCCCCTCTCGCAGGTCGTCGAAGTGCAGAGGTGCTCGTGTTGGTAGAAAAGATGCTCTTGGTAATCGAGTTTTCAGCCAAAGCACCTTGAATAATAGAACACATGGTGGGCGAGCCTGGTCAGGTTTCGCCATTGATTCAGATTACCACGCGTACAAAAACAGGCAGGAGCTCATACATAAACACATGCACATTCATGAGACATCACTTATGCGAGGTACACAAACACACGCAAATACATATATATATATATATATATGTATATATATATATATATATATATATATATATATATATATATATATATATATATATATATATATATATATATATATATATACACACACACTTCCTACCAGTGTGATTATATGTACACATCTGTGAGCCTGGCCGTGTCAAACCCTCGCGCGTGT
>CAAKHD010005827.1:54599-68006 GCA_901007705.1 Fistularia tabacaria
CGCTCTTCCGATCTTGTGTCGCATTCAGTCCGGCAGTTATGTTTATCCTTAAGGGTATTATGGAAATGCATTTCCCCCATGAATGAGCGACAGCACTTTACTGATGATTTAAACATACTTCCTTCATGCTGTGGTCACTGGATTTATGGTGCCAAGTGCAGGAACTACGAGTCTTTTGTTTATCAATTTCGATTCTCAACCCCATAGGCTTTTGTGTGCTTTTAAGCTCGCACATGCCCACACGGTCAGAGACGACATTGTTTAATCCGATGTTAATCTGCCGTTACTTGACTTTTTTATATTTTTTGTCCTTGAATTAGACTGCCATTTTTATTGCAATTTTTCCAAAACACTTCTAATTAAAAAAAAAGAAGGTTAACATGACTGAAGCGGATACTGACTACAAGGCGAAAAACATTATTAAGAAAACATACAAATATTTGAAAAATATATTTTTTACAAATCATCTGTCATGTTAGAAGTGATCTGACTCTGAGTTAAAAGTAGCATTATCAAAACAATAACAGTGTTACGTTAAATCTCAGCTAAATCCCAGTACTTAAGTTTGTCACAAAAGAAAACAGATAATATAAGCAAGTGAATAGTTGCTGGCTTTGAAATCAGAAACGATCATCATGTTTTCTTATTATACATTGTATTATTGCATTGGATGGCACATTAATGTAATCTTTCCTCAGTATGTCATGTTTATAGTTTGTACTCTCTTATATTCACTTGGATTATTTGTTAAAAAAGACCCCCCAAAAAAACAACATGATACATCACCGTGTTTTGGAGAGTTCCACTAACATTGCAAATAATTAGAGCTGTTTCATCTGAACTTAAAATGACAACGCTTGCCTCTTTCATATTATATCATTTAAGTGGGATTACAAATGGTTATATTCAAACCACTCGCACATGTGGAGTCAGTGTTTTTATAGTGATGTGGTTGGTTTTTTTTGCTGTTGCCAGTAGTACTCTTCAACTGTGTAGTTGCGATGTGTTTGGACAATTCACATCTGGCATCCTTTTATTCAAACCACTGAGTGTTCAAACCCCTATATCCTGCCAGAGAAATAACATCTTCCGAAAAATTCATCACGAGCAACAAACACAGAATCCGTTGTCTCGCCCATTTTTGCCTGTTTTTTTTCCTGCTGCGGCGCTGGCATCCTTCCTTCGGGTACCGATACCAGGTGACGTTACGCTGCTGGCTGGCCCCTGTTGACACCTGATCGTGTTTGGCACAGCCTTGTTGTTGTTCATCGATGTTGGTACAAGTGTAATGTGACAGCTGGATCCTTTCATATGGCATTCATCTAATGCCATCTCTGCACACACTGATAGGGCTTTGCTACTCAGTTACAGCAGTCTTCACCTGCCAGGACACAGGAAACCTACATCCACTTGGATCACTTCAGTCAATTGAATTGTAGAAGCTGAGACACTCTGTGTTTTGGAAATGATGTTGCGATGATGTTTAACCTGGACTTTTGTAGTTTTCTCAAAGTCCATAACAGGGCAATATTTAATACAACAATACACCCACCCCATAATTTAAATGCACTTTAAAACAGCTACAATAGAACAGGCTTAATAATTAAAACAACAACAGTTTCCCCTCATTAGGCCTTCAATTTGGAGGCACTATCTCTTCAAATATCAAGCCAGCAAAGACAAGAGAGCTAAGTCACTATTGCTTTACGGCACTTTTTACCTGGCTGCGATCGATTACTAGCTCAAGAGAGCAGGAGGCCAAGCCAGGCACACTATGAAGGAATCTCAGGTCCTGAAGGATAGGAACAATCATTCTTTTACTTTCCACCCAAGGCTTAGGACGACGTGTCAGTGCCAATACATGAATCAGGAACTCACACGAAGTCAGTTATCATTTACTTCTTTCTTATAACCGGAATGAACATTTTGTGGCAATTGTCGGTTGGCCTCAAGTTCGGTCAGCGAAGCTGCAGCTGATTTGGATAACCAACAAACTGCATCTTGAAAACATGTCAACCATCATTAAACATTCTGGCTTTAAACAACCTTGCGCAAAACATTTAACAAGGTTTTAATATAGCGAGGAAAAAACATTAGTGACTGCAGAAAGAATTAAGTACTTGTATGAGGTGAGCCATAATCAACAGCATACCTACAATCTATTTCAGATGTGCACATTCGACACTGTCACACGGACGAACGGCAAGATAAAGACTTGAATAAGAGTTTCAATCCTCTCATTCTACAACACCTTAAGGGACATATCTCATCCAGTCCACAGCGCATTTACTCTAAAACATGTTTAAATGCTGCAAGGCAAGTAAACAAGAGAGCCGCGAAGAGCCGTGCTGTTGCCATGACCACTCTCACTCAGGAGATCTCCAGAAATAAAGAGAGATAGAGTGTGCGTTTTGACTGATTTGGATACAATTTGACCAACTGTGATAGGCCGAGACTCACCAACAGTCACATACACCACTGTTACACTGAACATTCACAATATGTATTCAATAATTCCCTGCTTGGGTTTCTAAACCTAAACTGCCCAAAATATGTGAATGGGTGAGGGAATCATTGCATGTCTCTATGTATAGCCCTGTGATCGATTGGCGACCAGTCCAAGGTGAACCCCGCCTCTCGCCGGATGAGCGCTGGGATAGGTCCCAGCCGCGTAACCCTGACTTCCATATAGAAAATGAAGGAATTAATGTATTTTTTTTCTTTCACTGTTATATCCCAGAAGGAAGATTTTTATACTGATACAGATAATGTTTTATTGATCCTCATATGGGAAATTTGGGTGTTGCAGCAGCAACGTTAGAAAACAAACAAACAAAAAAAAATACAGGAAAGGTACGAACTGATAATATTAGCCTCGGAAAATGGTTTTACATTAGAACATAGTCCACCAAAAACTGTATTCCACTTGTAAGTCTGTAGTGTAAATAGTAATGTTCAAGATAATAACAATTTATCTAAAAAATAGAAGATGCATGACAAATGGTCCAAATTACTTTTAATTCTCATTAAATTCAATTTCAACATTTCCCTCTGCTACACTGTCCTCCACTGTCCACTTACAAAACCCTTTATTAAATGGAATTTCTGCCCACAAAGGGACATCGTCGACCAATAAATTATCTTTCATAAATCTTCATCACAGCGAGATGGTAGTTTGTTTGTTTTGCTATATGCTGTATCTAATACTTTAAGACACCACCATCTACCCCTGAGGACCAGTATGTGAATGGAATTTAGACGACCATGATAAGTTTAGCTTAACAATCAACCTGCTGCTATTTGTAATTAAGCAAGACTGCAGAAAAACATAAGCACAACCCTTGGTTGGAGAAAAGTCATTCTCCTTTTGGAATAAAAATACAACACAATAATGTGGATGATTCGATTGTAGACTTTCATTTACCGGAATAGCATTCTGATTGTCTTCATTCCTTGTTTAATTTTTATCATAAAGGTGCCCAGAACTGTTGACAAAGACCTACGCATGTATGCATTTATCTATATGTGTGGCCATGTAGTTTTTGAAATGACTTATAATGTATTCTGTCATATTCATTTTTTTTCAAGCCCTCTCAAAAGAGAACTGCCATTGCTTTCTGGTTGGAGACGTTGAAGAGTGTATCCTTTTAACCATAACATTAAAATGAGTAATAAGGTCCATATTGTATTTAAGATTAATTAAGATTGCAGTACAACTTCATGTCGCTCGTGCGTTGTAATGAAGTAATGTCTCTTTGTTTCTTGCAGGTTAAAGTGACAGCATCTCCAAAAGGAACAGGACCTGAGTAACAGACTCATTTCCCTTTTGCCCCCCTTCCTGTGACTCAGTGGCTTTGAACCATGACGGTAGTACACTTAAGTATTTATATGGAAAGAAAGATAGGCAAAGTCACATACACACGGAACAATGTTTTTCTAAACAAACGGCATCTTTAATCGTAAGCTTTAAAAAGTAGAAGATAATAACAAATGGTTAACGTAAACCTGCTCTATCAGGGAACTTATTGGGCATCAAAGCGAGGGAAACCGCTCAATCATCATGGAGCGCTGCAGGGCAACGCAACAAACAAACTGCCGAGGCCAGATACCAGGACAAAACTAATGTGGAACGGAACCCGCCTGGCTCTTTTAACCATTGGACTCAGAGATACTGTACATGGGGCTGGGAGGGTGAGGCGGGGGTCACTAATGGGGACCAGAGGTCTGCGGTCTACGTGATGCTGGCCAGAGAAACCAGACGACTGATGACTGATCTGGATGGTGGCGTGGGGGGCTCGGCTGGTCATTAAGGAGCTGGCCCAGCTCTAATCATAGAATAACACTTCGTCTTTTATCTACCTTCAGCTCCATCTCACCCTAAGAAAAAGCAAATGACTGTAATCCAAGCCTTGGCAAACCACCGAGCAACGCTGAAGTTCACTGATGAGTGTCGACAAGGAAACATCTGCAAACCATCCCCTTGGAATGAAATTCAAAAATAAAAGACACTTGCCCTAAAAGAGGAGGATTAATGGGATTACTTCGAGGAGTATTTGTTTGATGTAATCACAATTTACATAAAATTGCACAAGAAACGCATCACTGCAATGTATCACTTTATATAGCAAACTCTAAGTCTGCTTGCCAAGAGTACGTATGAAACATATCAAGTTACAGTGATATTAAGTGTACGAGTATGGCCTCTAATTGTACAAAGTGAGTCCGAAGATAAAGGCGACCTGCTCGACTGTAATAAAAGTAAAAACATGGCCTATTTGTAAAAGGTCGAATAAACGCTCAATGAGGATGTGTGAATTGGCTCATTCAAATCATTTGCTGTGACAGTTCCATTTATGAATGGCAAGTGGATTCAACACAGATCTTAAACTGATTAAAAGGCCCAGCGAGGGAGTGAGAGGAGCATTAGTTAAGAAAACAGAGGCGATGGCTGAGAGCGACAGGGGATTGGCTTATCAGGGCTGTGAGCTGGGGCACTCTTAATTCACTATGAATTAGCTGAGTCGTGTGTGCTGAAATAATCATCCCCTTGTTTATTTGTTCAGGCCTTGGCACAAGCCTTAATCTACCAGCAAACTTTTGCACCTCCCCCATGCTTTGCTTCACTCCTACATGTCTTGAAACTTAGTCTGGGGGAAAAAAAGAAAGCAATTAACTAAAGATGGGGTCACTGGAACTTGTCTTCCAAAATCACCACTTGTTTTTCGTACACTTTGGCACTCCATCAACAGCTGGGTAACATGATTGGGCCGGGTTACTGACAGGCCCTACAGGGAAAACATGTCCATCAGACTGTGATTTTAATAGCCTTAAAATAGAAAAACTCCCCATAGAATGTCACACCTCAGGTGCATTACTTGGCCTTGACGTGACAGACAAATAACTATGACTGAATGCAGTTATAACTCAGCATGTGGAGTGACAGCACGTTAAACCCTGATTGGCACTGCAGTGGCCAGGCTGTTAATGATAATAAAAAATACATGTTTCAGGTTTGACAGTCTGTCTCACACTTGTGTGAGAATTTAAAAAAAAACGAAAAGTTTTGAGGTCTTCATGATTCAGTTTCTCGTAAGCCCCTAATCGTAACTCAGAACACATTTTCATTCAAAGTCCAGATTGTCAGCATCTGCGAGGATATCATTAAGTTGTGCACAGCATGCCTGATTAATTACAAAACCGAGATACCGCAAACCCATAGCCGGGTAAATTATGTGGTCACTTCAGAAATTTAAGCTCTGGCTAATTATGGTCATCACTCTGTTGAAGTTTTATAAGTGAGATACATTACTTAAAGATGCAAGAAGAGGAAAATTTCACTAAAATCGTGATATTTTACGTGTTATGTCAGCTCATTCTCTGGGTTTTATCAGTACTGCAATCATTCTGGAGACCCACTCCTCACCTCTGTCCCTGGTAAGTCCCCATGAACTTGTACTTTGCATGCATATCCCATTGGCACAGATCTCCAATTTTGATTTCCATTGTGGCAGAGTCTGTCATTAAGAGTGCAGAAACAATGGCTAGAATGAGTGGTGCCACAGTAAACAGCTCCCCTGTTAATCCCAGCACAACAGTCACATTGCAGGCATGGGAGCGCAAGCAAGTGCGACGTGGTTGCACTTCAGCCGTAAATCATACTCGGACATAACAGTAAACAGTAAAATCTCATTCCCACACAGTATTAGGTAAGTGAAACAGCAGGCTATGTGTTTCTGCCCTTTGCAACCTCTTCGTGACCTTGATGTGGTTAATAGGACAGACTGTCCGATTGTGGGCCTGGTATGCCAAATATTGTCTGCCAGTTGCACAACAGAGTGGCAAACCGTTATTTTGGAAAAGATGTAAGTGAAGACAGGGATTATTTGTTGGCAAAGATGTGTTTACATTTCTTTTTCTGGCTAAGCAATGAAAGACATTTAAATTTTTCAGCAGGACTTGGATGCTTGAAAATATTACACTTTATATTTCATCATCTCAGAGATCTCTTTTTATCTTCTATAACAACCTTTCAACAGTGTTGGCCTCTGCCATAAACATCATTCACCCTGCTGTTTGTCCTCTTGGCCAAGATCATTGGCCTGTTGCAGCAGATCAACCAACACACTGAGCTCTGACAGTGTTCGTTTTCGCAGGATAGAAGGAATAGTTAGCTATTTGCGGGGAAGTTGCATTGTTCAAAAAGTCCTTTAAATCTGAGGCATCAACAATATTTGGTTTGCATATTTAAAAAAAAAGGAATTTGATAAGCGTGTAAAGCAAACCAGAAATGCAGTAAGCTATACCCAGCTGTATTTAAAAATAGAGAAAAACCTTGTTTTGTGTCTTCCAGGGTTTCAAAATACAATTTACTTTATATTTACATAGAGAGCATCTTCTTTCCCCATCCAGCTCACCAAATTGCATATTTAGGCATGAATTTAAAAAAACGCACCTTTGTAATCTGGCTTTGACTCCAGCTCCAGCTAATCTGTAATGTACGTTTCGAATATATTGTGGTACTTCTGAAAGAAACAACTACCCTTTCATCATTTCACATCGACAGGCGTTAATGATGAAGCTTGTTGTGAATACAGGTACTGCAATGTGCGTCCCTGTAGAGATCCTGAAGACACACAGATGATACAAAGGAGGCAAATTACAAGGAAGAGGCCCAGGTTTAGAAAATATCAGTCTGCCTGAATGTGTTGTGATTGCATGGAAGTGCAAGTAAATTTGCTCCTCTGGCTCCCTGTTCAGGTAAGAGCAGGCTCTAAGGTGTTACTCCTCCCAAAATAGTCGATGGATTGCATCATCATATTTGTCATGTCTATAGTACGTGCCTGGATGTAATCTGCCCTCCAGGGGTTCTAGCCTTTTGTGTGTCCTCAAGGCCCATAAAAAAAGACATTTGACAAGAGGGCCCTTTCAAAGTTGCAAAGTCAAAGGCCCACTTGTTTGCACTGTTGCATCAGGGTTTTGAGCTGTCTTGCTGAATTTTATCATGTCATACTATTCAATTATTTTTCAATTAGCGGATTATGGCAGTGGTTAGCACTTCCGCCTCACAGCATAGAGCTTCCTGGTTGGGTTTCAACAGGGAGCCTTTGCATGTTATCCCTGTGTCTCTCACAATCCCAGAACATGCAGTGGGTTAATGGAGACTGTCAAACCAACCTCCTCCTGGACTACAGGATAGGTGGAATAGGCAATAAAGGAATGAATACATGTATTTCATTGTGTCCTTCTCTTAATTCTTCTTGTTTGTACAGCACTTTGATGGGAACTGTTTAATTGATGAATAAATTATAGATTATTTGTTGTTGTTGTTGTTGTTGTTGTACTCTGGTCAAGACTTCCGTCACTGTCACATTCTTTAAAATAGCATGGCAGCAAAAGGTCTCCGACCACAATTACACACAAATATATACTTGTTTGTAATATAGATGGTAAAAACATGATGCGATAGACATCATTATATCACTGCTACAGCAGCTCTGCTGTTTGCCTGATACAATTAAGGTGTTTATTGAAGCATGGTATGCAAAATCTGCTTACGGCAATAAGAGCTGCCTCATGAATCAGCAGCTAAAATTTGGACTCTTGAGACAGGACTCAGCAGTCAATGAAACAAATAATTGTATTCTTCTAACAGGCACTTCAATTAAAAGCTGAACATTTTAGCTCATGTTTTGCACGTGTCTCCTAAAATGTGTTGACATGGTAACCCTGCCGAGAGTCCCAAAAACAGAACAGGTTATGAGTCAGTATTTTGAAAACAGTTTGTTGTGATTGTTTTCACCTTCAGGAACAGGTGCAGCATTGGAGCACTAATACCCATTAAAGCATTCCAGCCCTAAGTGAGAGGTAAACTCCTGCTGCTCTCACCTGTCAGCACTACACAGACCAGCTTTTCCACTCAATTACATCTGGTCATGAGAGCCACCGTCAGCAAATGATGAAAGTGAATTAAGCAAACTGGTCAACAATCAGTTGTTGTGGTCGTGAGGGCTAAAAGACAGTAAACTGGCTTCACTGGTGTCCTGGTTGATTCCTGGAAGCCCACTCCTGTCCCCTTAGCTTGGCAAACCATTGGTTCACTGCTTACCCACTCATTCTACTAACTCACTTATACTTTTTGTGTCATATGGATAAAAAGGTTTAGGGAAAGATTGGGTTTTATCATTTGATGGCGGAAATCAGTTAAACATTGGTTCTATCATTGAATGATCTCATGTGTCTATGTGTGGCTCCGTGACTGACTGGCGTCCACTCCAGGGCGAACCCCGGCTCTCACCCAATGACAGCTGGGATCGGCTGCAGCACCCCTGCAACCCTGGGTGCAAGATAAGCACTATGACAATGAATAAATGAATAAATGAATATTTTTTCTTTGCTGTACAGCATATGTGTCTGACTATGCCTTTTTTTGATCTGCTCTGTGAAAATTGTTCTCCAAAAGCTGACCAAAAACCCACTTTGGGGTCACATCTGAAAAGAACTACAATACCTCTGGCGAAAGGTAATGCATCTTTGAACTAGCTTCACGGTGAACCCGTCACAGAAGGAGTAGGGGATGGCTGGGATGAGCACCTGTGGTTCTTCAGGAAGTTGTTTTGATCACCTCTCATTTCTCCTGACTTTGATTTTGTTTTAAAGCAGCCTTATGACTCCATGTCCCCCCACAATGTGGAGGTTACGCTTTACAAAACAATGCCAGTGCGTACTATCCGTGAATGCGTTCATAAAAATGATGGGGTTGAACTGTCATGTGCCTGTATTGCTTTCACTATGTCCTACAGCTACCAAAGAAGGACAGAAAGTTTTGGGATCAATTTGTATACAACCAGCGTCCCCCTATGCCTCCGCTACAAATACCGAGACCATTGCTTACGAGCACAGTTCCAGGAAACCTCCTGCTTTATTGGCATATTGTCACCGGTTACCGGTTGAAGAAACATCCAGATGGGGGACATTAGCCATGAGTCATGGACAGTGCAAACAATGAATGAAAATAAATTCTTTGGAAACAGACTGACAGTTAAGTGAATTTAATTCAACACAGCTGTGTATTTAGCAAGAAGACAGACGACGAGGAGTGTTTATTTATAATATATTTATATTCATATAATATATTATATTCATATATATATACATACATACATACATACATACATACATACATACATACATACATACATACATACATACATACATACATACATACATACATACATACATATATACATATGTACATACATATATATGTGTGTGTGTGTATAAAAAAAGCATGTCACTTCAATAAGTTAATTACTTAATATTATAATTACAAGTCTTTTGTAAGAATTTTTGAATCACTTATTTTATATTACATTCACTTTCTATATCAACACAGAGAGACTCAATTGCTAAGCCATTCTCCCGTGCAAAGCTAAACAGAACAATGTGTTTCTATGCATGATGATACTACCAGTCCCTGCAACCACTGAACAGCACCCATATTTTAATCGGACAACCGTGCCCAAACAAAACATGATAAACGCTAAGTTAGATAAACGAATTTGTAGTGACAAATAAACCATGATGCACAAAGAGAATAACACAGACATCTCAAATAGCTTTCTCATCACAAACAGCTACACTGTGTCTCCACACCCCAAAAAAGGAAATTGCATGATGGTACCCAAAGAGACCCCAGAGATTAACTTTAATATTCTTTTAAAGCCCTGTGTGCATTTTAATAAATTGTGTATACCTGATGTAATCCCCCCTTCCAGAAAGAAAACGAAATCATTTTAAGCATGACTTTTACCAAAGCCTTGTTTCGGCCATCGTTTATTTGCAGTATAATAAACTAATCGTAAACCCTATGTTCATGTTTAACACAGGAGAAAACAACGTCGCCAACTACACCCCTTATCTTTGACCAATACATCGGCTCAGTGAGCCCAGCAGATCACCACAGCATGTCACCAACAGTTCATCCTAAATACTGAGAAAGCCTCCGGCGCATGAGCCAGCATCTGTTTTTTATTTCCATGTCTCTTGTGGAAATACCTGAGCAAGAGAAGAACCATATTAGTCAAACAAATTAGAATAAGGGGAAAATGGTTAATAAGCACGATTGCTTTGGGAAATTTGGAGCATAGCCTTTTATTGTCATCCGGAGAATTTCTCATTTACATAGAAAGCGTTCTTGCAAGCCAAGCAACTGCATCCTGTGCTGATTTATGCTGAGAATTTCACGTTACCTTCTTGTACTTGTAAAGTGCTGCATCCCAGTCGATGTGCCAACATGAGAGCTCACAATGAAGGAAGCAGCAAATCCTTAGTCATTAGTCAGCAAACTACCAAAATGATAATGAAAATCGATCAAATACCGCATGGTTTTATTTTACTCTTGTATCGCATTCACAGTGTTTAATATCATGGCGCGCAACCTTGTGACGAGCTGGAATAAACACTGAGCATTTCAAAAAAATAAATGTTTTGGGCATTGATGTCACAATCTTATGATAGCTATGCAGATTAAAACATGAGTATAAATACGAACCTGATCGCCAAAATGTTAACCGCAATATGATGCCGTGAAAACTAACAATGATTTCAGGGTTTGCGCTGGCTCATAACATCAGCTCTGGAAAAAGAAATTATAATAATCACAGAGGTGGTCAATCTGTTCCCCATCATCAGTGTTGTCAAGTTACTTGGTTTGGATGATACATCCTCCCATCATATTTTATAGGTTGGATTTTTTGGTTCTTTTTGCTTTGTTTTCTTGTGGTATTTTTTGTTTTGCTTTTTGTCTTTTTTTGTTCAAAAAACGACTCATTAGCATTTTTTCTTTTTCAAAAATATTATTTCTATTTACTTATTTATTTTCAGTCATCCTTGATCAACTTTGCCTTAACATATGTTGTGCTGGCTAAAAATGTCAATAAAATCCATTTAATATACTGTGAGGAGACTTGGATGTTGTAGGTGTGAGATGGAACTCAGTACTGGAACTTATTACAAGCCGTCATATTTCGTCAAATTTTTCTGTATTTTTAAACTTTCTTCTTTATGAACTTTACCGTAAAGCTCAAAATGCAGAAATACACGATGAAGAACTGCCACTTCAGAACTGAGGGAGGCAGGTGAGTCATGGACGCCGGTTTGAGTGATGCCAGATTACCAGGGGAGGTGGAAAAGCACCACTGAAGCCTTATGTCCCACTGGGATAAATAGAGGAAAAATAAAATCAAAATACCAAAGCACATGTCAGGGATACCGGATGGAGAACTTGAATATGAATAATAGCTGGGCTGGTTGTTTCATGGAAAGTGAAAAGTTGTAAGTTACAGTCAGCTGTTTGCGCCCCAGACACATTTTCAACAGGCCCTGCAGTAGCTCAATTCAAAAGAAGAAAAAGAAATAGGTTCTTTGCAGGGATTCACATAAGAGCCTCCTGCGTCATCATCTGGGGAACCACTAATGTCCATCCAAATTTCATGGAACTTTATCTGGTTGTCGGATTTTGTTCTCAGATTTATTGCGGAGGACTGCTTTTCTTATGAAATACAGCAGAGACAATGAACGTCAAAGAAAAACAAAAATCCACTGGTATACGTATATGACTGGTGCCCCTTCAAATTTTCCTCCGCCGCTCTGATGAATGATTGCCCTCTCAGGGCTCTAAATGCAAACCATTTTCCTTTGCTCAGCTTGTTATTTAAGACAGTTTTTGATGCCTGAATTGCTGCGTCGCTTGCATTGCCAAGCTGCTAAACAAGCGATGAGAGTTGAGCCGCGTGCTGAGGCATCAGATTGCAGCTGGGCACGTCTGTCAGGTCAGGCGCAGGTAAGACTTCAAACACGACGGCACTCACTTCAGCTCGGGGTGTAAAAGTCAAGTTGATGCATTACCTTTCAGTGATTCCAGGGCAGGGAGGGGCTTATTGTAGTTCCTCTAAGACCGCAGAACCCCAAAATCACAATATTCTCATACTTTACGCCGAATAGATTGTAAAAATTAATTCGGTTTTACTAGTTGTTCAATGAAATTAGAAAAATAAACTTTATGATTTCCAGACATTAGCATCAGGCCAGAAAGGATCAAAGAAAGCTGTGTGCACAATTTAATAAGCCACCTGAACTTCTGCTAAGTTTTCCATGTGTGAGTATTCCCACCTTTACAGTGATTTTAAGGGGCTGGGAGAGTTCTATCTAAATTCACTCCATTATTGTCTGCATATGTGGCACCATTGTTTCCCGAAGCGCTTGCCGCCCAGTTTCTAATGGTTAAAACAGAGGTAGAGCGCCGTGACTTAAAGACTGTCTCGCAAAAAGAATAAAAACCTGACAAAAGATTAGGGTCAACTTGACTCCCAAACTGCGCAGGAAGCAAATAGGAAAGGTGTAAAGCCTTTTTAATGAGTGACAGATGCTTTGATTCTATAAAAGCTAAATTCAAACCATAGCTGCCGTTGTACAACCTTTGCCCTGAGAGGTGAAATTAATAGAGAGGTTGCATCAGGACTGCTTGACGGACCGGAACATTTGCACGCCTGAACCCTCATGTCTCCTTCTGTTTCATTTTCAGGTGCCTGCCTTTGTTTTCGCTTTATAAGTGAGAGCGGAGTGTGTTCACTGCAGCCCCGAGCTGTATTTACAATAAATTAGTGGAAAAATAAACCATGCTCTGACCTGTCATTTTGTCATCACCGTCAACAGGTTGAGCGTTTCTGCTTTTTCTTCAGGACACGCTTGTGTGTAGCATGCACGCACACACACACACACACACACACACACACGCACACACACACACACACACACACACACACACACGCACGCTCAAAGAGAAAGAGAGAGAGAAAGAGAGAGAGAGAGATGGCTGGACTGCTTAGAAACAGCAATGCAAAGACAGGT
>CAAKHD010005827.1:68026-82542 GCA_901007705.1 Fistularia tabacaria
CACATGCTCAACAAATGCTGACATTCTCAAGATGGTACATGGTACATGAACACTTAGTCAACCGCGTAATGCGGCCGTGTCTCAGCCAGCATGCACGCACACACACACACACACACACACACACACACACACACACACACACACACGCACGCTCAAAGAGAAAGAGAGAGAGAAAGAGAGAGAGAGAGATGGCTGGACTGCTTAGAAACAGCAATGCAAAGACAGGTCACCAATACACTAAGTACACAAAAAACAGTTTACAACAGCACCCAAAGATCACAAATATTTCCACTCTTTTAATTGTCCTTGTGCCATGGTCTGATTGTTCCACGGACATGTTGTCAGGAAGATAAGGACAACAATGCGCGAGGGAACACATGGGGCAGAGAGAGGTTTTTCGAGAACATTTTTTGAAAATGTGCATGTGATATTTCGATAAGGGGCCGTGTAAACTATTCTGGCCGTTCTCAGTAAACACAAAGGAGCAGAAATGACCATCCATACCACTGATGTCATCAGATAGCTGTGCCGAGCACCCATAAAGGGAAAAAAAATGATTTTTTTTCATCTTTTTAATGTCGGCCATTAGTGTGTGAGAGATTACGGGCGAGCACAAAAATCCAAGGTTTAATGATGAAGTAGTTTACGCCAAGTTTAACTCCACTTTTATCTATGTCAAAATATTCAAAACATTTGACAGCAATAAAAGACTGGGACAGGGAAAAATGGGTATTCCTTTGATGATCATTGCATTTATAAACACTCTAAGGACCAAAATGATTAATGGTAAAATGATTGATCCCTACCAGATGCCGACATTCTTTGCCAAATATGTCATTTCACTGAACGTAATGACACCATGTTGTCAAGTCAAGTCAGGTTGTATTTCTGTTGCGCAAAACATTGTCGTCTCATGACACTTTATATGAGGAGCAGTCCTGGACCACACTTTAAAACGTTCGCCCGTGAGCAAGCACTTGGTGACAGTGGCGGGGAGATGCCACCTTTTTAAGGCAGAAACCTTGGCCAGATCCAAGCTCAACGCAGGCGGCCTTCTGTCTTGACCTGTTGAGGTCAAAAGAGAGGGAGCCGCACGTCTGGGTTTTTATGGAGTGAATCTTATTTCTAGAAAATAAAGAAAAACTTGCATGAGTTGCAACGGCATTTTTTGTTTGTTTGTTGTTGTTTTTTTTCTTTTTTTTCTAAACCCTAAATGAATTATCTTCTTCGTGTCTGAAGGAGAGCGTAGAGTGAAGAACAAATTAAAAGTCAATCAGGTCAGAAAATGTGTTCAAAAGTATATTGCATCAATCTGCTCAGTTCTCGCTCTGATAAAGTTAAAATAATCTTTTAGAAGTACTATAATAAATTGAATAAAAAAATGAAAAAGCAAAACTGCATGATTTACGATTTACGAGGCTTTGGATGATCTTGAGAGTTTCTCACAATTTCCCTGTCCATCTAATGAGAGATCTGGGTCTGGAAGCTTCCTCCCTTGCTGCTCTTTGGCCCACTATGTATTTCTCTTGAATCAGCAAAAAGAACCCAGATCCAGACAGACAATCACCAGGCGAGCTGTCATTCTCTCAGCCTCTGGAATGTCTGAAAACCTCAAGCTGATTTCAAGAATCGAAAAAAAGAAAGAGAAGGAGAAGAAAAAGATTTTTTGGCATGAACCTAATCCTGCTCTGGGTATATCAAGGTCCAGGAAGATTTGAATGTTACCCTGCCAAGTATAACAACAAATGTCACAATGGCAGACAAGAAGGGCACTAATCAAATTTTCTTTAGTTGATTCAGGACAGAGACAGCACTAGGGAAAGTCTGCTGCTACAAATAATTTATTTAGACTTTTTTCATTTAATTTGCCATTGCAACAATACCCATATTTGCTGCAAGAGTTAAACACTCTACTTATACAAGCAAACTAAAAACTACTGAATCATGACTGATGTTTCGTGTGGCGGTCAATTTATTAAAGAAGGCAAAATGCCCTGCTAGCACTTGTTCACGTGCGTGCAAGTCCTATCATAACTGCTACTTTTTGAACATTTCGTATTGCACCGTACAGCACAGTTCATTCAATGCACAAAATTGAAATTTGTCCTCAGAGAAATACAACAAACTTTGCAAAATCCCCCAAGCCGTGTGCAGATTGCAGTCTACACAGTATTCGGTCTGGGAGGCCCAGATAAGACACCCTTCAAAACAAGATCCCACATGCTGAATACGAGATAAGGGAGATTGTCCGTATAATGCCGCATGTGTGGGACTCTATCAAAACAAGAAAGTATGCTGACAGGGATCTAAGACCAGTCAGATGATGGTGCGATTGTCAAAAGGAGATGCATTTCAAGTTTGTGCAGGAAAACGCAGTGCGGGTGAGTTCATGAAGGGAGAGAAATGGGAAAGGAGAAATGGTCTGCGGTCGTAGAGATTTGCTTTTTCTGACTTTTGCATCCTATGACAGTCATATCAACAGTTCCCAAGCCTGAGAACTGCAACTACCACTGCCTGAATTCTAAGAAATATCTTGCAGATAGTTTTGCAATCTCAAGCTAATTGTTTCAAGTATCTTATTGCTCGCTGGCTCATTGAATATTATCAAGAACAGGCGAATTAGCCGATTTGCTGGAAGTGATTTGGAAACAAGTTTACCAAGCTACTTTTGAAATACTTGAGATTAATTAAAAAATGAATTCTAGAATGATGCTACTTCTACCATATATATATATATATATATATATATACATATATATGTGTGTGTGTCTGCATACCTATGTATACATATATACACATAAGCATAGCTATATGTCTATATGCATGTGCATATATGTATGCACACATAAACATAGGTATATGTATATAATGGCATATACATGTATATATGTAAAAATATCCATATATGTGCACGTATACATGCATACATACATTATTTTAACATCTCTGAATTACTTATATTTTGATAACAGCATATTTTACAGTTATAGATTATAACTATATTTTATAGTTATCAGCCTGCAGCTCCACAAATGTGATACAATATAATACACTCTCATGTAGAAGTTTAAACACAGTGTGGTGAAATGCATGTCGCTCCTACGCCTACTCCTACTCTTTTGGTTTTATCTGGATTTGGATCAACTGAGGAAAGAAATATGAAGCAAATCATGCTCAAGCAAAGCTTACGAATTTGGTCTATTTTAGACAAAGTAAAAGTCACATCAAGGAAGGCCACATACTTCAACGGCTCTATAAATCTGTGTGGTTCAGTTGATATCGCTCTTCTGCTTATAACCTCTCAGGCTCAGAAGTCAGGGAACTTCCTCGGGTACGTTCGTCACACAGGCCCGGAGTTGTTACACATCTATACATATTCCAGTGGCATATTTCTCTAAATATTGCGGTCAATATTTATAATTATTGTATTTCAGGTGACATTCCTGTCATTCATTAAATGTTGCCTATCATATTGAATTTATCGAACATGATACACATCACTGTATGAAAATGAGACTTTAATTTTTGAGTGGCATTAGGTGAATTGGACATAATTGATGTACGCTTTGCCCAGATGTCAGAGTGTGTGCTGTTGTGTGTGTGTGTGTGTGTGTGTGTGTGTGTGTGTGTGTGTGTGTGTGTGTGTGTATGTGTGTGTGTGTGTGTGTGTGAGGCCATGTGTTCCACTGTATGATGTAGGGGGGCTGTTTCTCCCACCAAATCAAAATCTGGCCAATGTCACCCGTACGCCTCAGGGAGAAAATATCCCTGGGAACCCAGCCTCTGATGAGAAAACCCCCACTAACAAAGTCATGTATGCACACACACACACACACACATACACACACACCCCGACGCCTGGACCAAAATGTCACTATAAAACGATAACAACATGACCATTCCAAAAAATGTGACAAAAATGTCAGTTTTGAATATACTAATTTGTTAAGAGATCCAGCTGTGGAATGACATCATCACATTTAAAGCATAGATCCATTTTGGGCTGTTGACATTGTTTTAAATTTCCTTCGGTGGAAATATTATCTGGGTTTGAACACAGCAAAGTTTAGCGAGGAGTGGTTTAAAATGGGCCTTACTGTCAGAGAAATGGGGATTTTTGTATTTTATTTTTCAGAGAGAGTTGAGGTTTACAACTTTAGTTATCCACAAACAGCAGTGAAGGAACCAGCGGTTCTAATTCATAAACCACAAAGCCTACAATCTTTTTTTTTGGGGGGGGGGGGGTTGTGGACACAATAGGCTGTAAATCAACTACATGTGCATCATTATAGGTTCTTTGAACACAGAAAGCATGTCATAAATGCTATTTCAACACTTCAGGCTCACTATCAGGTTTTTCCAAAACCTGGTTTTGTTCACTGCATTTTTCTGTTAAGAATCTGACAAGATTTTGCAGGAAAAGTAGGACGATTATACCCAGAACTGCAAATGTCATGGCATTTCTCCTTATCACACTACATTTGATTGTTAGTCTTCAAAGCGGAGCAATTCCTGTAATAGACTTGTATTAAAACTCAATTTATAGCCAACCAAATGTGCGCAATTACCCGCAACTGTGACATTTGTTGGCTAACTGTGTGTAATGCCCGGCTTTAATTGAGACTGAAATCCATGCATTATAAACTCACATGGGACCTGAGGAAATGGGGGAAGAGTTCTCTCACAGAGTCTATTAAGGGCACATGTCATTTACAAAACAAACAACATCAAACCCATAGGCCATTAAAAAAGGAAATTGCTTGAAAATTACTCCTGAGTCAATTAGACTCTTTTATTTTTTCCTCAGCATGAGGGGGCTGGGTACCCAATGGGATGTAGCCATCTTTAACATTTACCTGTGAGAGTCAAAGCACCTGCTGGCAGAACAGGCTTGTTATCATTGCGCAAAACATAAAGCGGGAAGTGATTCGAGTCCATTTTCTGCCTGATCACAACGCTGCTTTGACAGCGGGGGGGGTTGTTTCCTGGGGTCTTTGTTACTGGTGACAACATCAGAATCTATCAAGCTGGATAAGGCCCTGCTCAATCTCTGCTCTACTGCCACGTCTGTTGGGCAGTACAACAGGCTCCCTGTGTCACAATTATATTTTACAGAATTTCATCCATCACTTTCCACTGTCGTTTGATGACATGAACATTTGCTGAATTCTTGAAGTGCAAGGTATCTGTCAAGTCTAGACAAAACAACCAGATTTCACCCAAAAATATCAGGGAATATGAATATCAGGAGGAATATTTTTAAAAATGAAGAATTCTATGTAAAATATGAATATTGGAAAGCATAGCATAACACGTTTTGAAACTGCAAAGCTCATTTTCTCACTGTAGTAAATCCTGTATCCTATATTATTTCATAATATTATTGATATTATTTCACACAGCTTCTCTTGTCTATTCCATCCTTGTTTCAAAAGAAAGCAATACACATACATACTTATTAGGAAACATACATTCTTCTGTTTTCTTTTTCCCAGAATTTGATGAAAACATCTCCTAAAATGCAGGAATCAAGCTTTTTTGCAGACTGGGGTCAAAGGTAAAGGTCTTTGAAACCTCATGTCCACTTCCTCCTGAACAAGATACCTCAGCTACACCCGGAGGACATTTTCAATCGGCTGTCAATGGTCTTCCTGTCTAGTTCGAATAGAATGTCCCACAAGCCTTGTCATATTGTTTGTAACGTCTGGATCCAAGCAATGATCATTTCTTTAACCAAATCTAGTCCATTTCACCTGAGACGCACCATAACGTGATTCTGCATAATAAATCCAAGAAGTTTCCAAAATACATTTTTGTAGTCGATAAAGCTTTTTGACACAAAAGATTTCATGTATGGTGATTTTCAGGCCTCACGGTCACAATCAGTCACATCGTTTCACTGACTCCTTGAGTAATTCTACCCAGTAAGTAGTACCTTACTCATAAACAAAAGAAAACGATCAAGCAATCAACCCACCGGAGAATCAACATCCAGTCATTTTTAAAGATAGAGACCTGATTGAGGGTACTTAAAACTATTGAAAAGCACTCTGCGGTTTCCAAATATAGATCCTGCTATCTTCCTTAAGTGCTATTCGGTCTGTGTTCTTTACAAGCACCGCGCCATTAAATTGAGGAGATGGTGTGCCATGTCACATACAAAAGTAATTGAATTCCTCCCTTTAAGCCATATAATATTAAGCCCTATTATTACTGCCACTCGTAAATGCACTTAGGTTAGCTGTACTTTTGGTCCATATATCAAGTCAGGGTAGCAGTTGGGATGCTTTTACAGAATCACAGTGGGTGTATAATTTAGCCATGTGGATTTGTCAGTTAACAGTGAATACTGCGGAAACACCATCTCAAAAATGGCTTTTTGTACATTGCTTGCTGCTGAAAGGGTGAGGTCATCCTTGTCGCCGCAAGGTCAATGAAGAAAAGTGAGCTTTTTTAAATGAAATATCCTTGCTTTTTTCCCATCTGCTACTCTGCTTTTTTGACCTTGGTAATAGCACAGTTGGGGATGAGCACAGAAGTTATCGAATAGGAAGGACATTAAAAAATAAAATAAATAAACAAGAATTTTTTGTTTTCATTTTGAACAGATAGATTTAAAAAAGAAAAAAAAAGTTATTTTGAATAATTTAAACATCAATATTTTAGGGGGTTTTAACTCTTCTATGCCTGGAGGAAAATTTAAAAAAAAACATGTTTCACCAATATTTAAGGAGCCTATGCAAGGAAATGGCAGCCTCACGAACAGGGGTAAGAAGTCAGAGATAACTTCATTATGAGGATACATATTATATGATATTATTATGCACAACGGCTTCCTGTTTCTGGTGGTAAACACTTACACCAATACCTAATTGCGTGTGATGGGTGGGGGTCTGCTGTTTCTGTGCTCCCTGGGCTGAGCAGTGAACCCAGCTGGTCCAGGCCAGGGATCAGAGGATACAGACAGTCTCCTTTGAAGGAATCAAGGAAAAGACTCCTGCTGGTCGACAAACAGGGTTTACAGCTTTGCTACCTGGAGGTTAAAAAGCCGAGGTGACTTGCTGTGAGACAAATGCATTTTAAGCACTGCTGAGGCTTCAATGGCAACAGCAATGAGTTACAAGTAATAGAGAGAAGGAAAAACGACTTCCTGTTCATTCAGTATTCATTATTATGAATAATCAGTATTAATGGCAGGGAGAACAATAACTGCTTTTATTTAGATCATTCTAAAGATTCATTTTGCTGACAAGGAGTGTGGAGCATATCGAAAAATTCTATACATTTCACAGACACTTTCAATATGAGATACTCCTAAATATGATTACAACCCACGTTTTTTTTAACTATCAGTAACATAATACTTGTAGTTTTTGACTTTGAAGGAAAAAAAAAAGTGACCTAGCTATCTGGGCCTTGGAAGCAGTGTGATTCGGCCAGCAACCCTCTGAAGATCAATGAATACCAGCAAAGGAACAGGAGGAGCTAATTTGGACCAATGACAGGGGGCCTTGGGGAGCAGCATCTGACGCAAACTAGGAAGCCACCTGATGTGAGCGGGGTCAGATAAACGCAACAGAACTGACGGTCACACGGGACAGGTGCTTCCTTAATGATACACATCGCACTTGCACATACACACATATACAAACACACACACACAAAAACTCATACAGACTATATTAGGCTTGTTGCTCAACTCCTCAGCTGTGTCAGAGGCTTTCCCAGACATCCAGCCTACACACACACACACACACATGTATCCTCAGACGGGAGGGTGGGGGGCAATCGGGCCAAGGAGGACGGAGGACAGGGCATGCATGCAGACAAGCCTGACAACAGGCAGGAAACTCTAGAGAGCAGGCACGTCTATTTTGTCTCCTGCATACTCCTGGTTTCCATTTTGTATGAAAACAGGTAGGGAAGAAAAAAAAAAGGAAACATTGAAAATGAAATCCACAGAAGCAGAAGAAGACAATAAAAAGTTGAAATAAAACCTCAAGCGTAGCAGGAAAACACCAAAATAGGAGCGCTCTTTTACGTATGAGGGGGATTTGGATGGCTAATCCTTCCTTTCATGTTTCCTCCAAAAAGTTTTCAGGGAAACGTGAACCTGATCGGGTACGAGCTGCTCTTCTCCGGACACTGTTAAAATTGGTTCTATACGGTGAATAAAGTATGATTATGAGGGGAAGGAATGCGGTATGTGAGGTTTCCAAATGTGAGACTAAAACAATGGGACCACCGTGGGTTTGGGGGCGTTCATAGGAGCTGATGGGCTTGGGTTCGGGACAAATACACTGACTCATTGCTAAGAGGTGCACGTATCCAAGCCCCCCTCCCACCCCCATCAAATGCAAACATTCTCCACACGGAGAACATAGCTACACATTTGGAACTGATTAGATCTCTAAAATACAGGGGCTATGGCAGGGGAAGACACTAAGTTCGAAGAGGTGGATGAGAAATGGTTCCGGTTTCATTAAAACTCTGAAAAGAGGACAGTGTGACAATTTACCAAATTGCAGGAAAGAACTAATAATATATAATATCGGAAGGTAGTGGTGGTTTGTCATCCCTAACAATTTTAATTGTAGCTTGGCTTTTGACAGAAATAGGGCTCGGTGATTTAACGTGGGGTTATGGTAACATCTTTGGGATATGATTATAGCCACGAGCTCTCGCTGTTGGCTCTCCAGGGACTATTTATGGTAAAAATGAGCCAAAATGGAATTGGCCGCAAATCAAAGGGGCCAATACCGAAATGCAAGGATGCACCGGAAAAGGCATCTTTTCTACATTGTCCTGTACACTTGTGTGTGCCCGCAACCTCTCGGCGCGGATTCGATTTCATTAAATCAAAGTTTGCCCAAAGGAACGAATACAAACACATTTTTTTATGAGACTGGGGGTGTCAGGAAAAATGAAAAACTCATGGCCAAGGGAGCAGCAATCACGTTTTATGACAAGAATGTTTCATTGTTTTTACAACAAAACAGATTATGTGGAGAGTCAGGCAGGCGGGTTAGGAGCCGGCTGCTCGGGCCCACTTGCAGGGATATAATGTGTTTGTTTGAACGGGTGTCAGTTGGACACAGTGGGAGTTTTTTTTTACCCCTTTGTTTGTTTTCAACGGCTCATAAACAGTCTAAACATGAAAAAAAAATGGTCCTTCTCATTTTTAAAATGAATTTTTCGTCGTTTCACCCTCTGCTCGCTTGCTCCCTGTCCTGTGCTGCTGTGCCTTGTACCCACAAACACTCTGGGATTGTTTTGAGCTGTCTGGCGGAGGAAGGAAGGCGGTGTGAGAAAGTGGCTGTTTTTTTGGAGCGAACAGGAATTGCCCTCACGGCGCACGGTTCCTCTCCTCGCAGCGGGAACAATGCCGTGGCGTCACACCCCTGCGCTGACCCTCACTGTTTCACATGGAAAAATGTTCCCAGAATTCCGCTCCCAGGCTTGGAGGTTTAAGCCCGAGAGCAGGGAGGGAGAGATAAAGAGAGAGAGAGATGGCAGAGAAGGTAAGGGGATAGGAAACCTGTGCTACGAGGCTCATTTGTAGTCATGGCGACCTACAGTAAGCTACGTTTCTTGAAGCTGATTAGGTGGATGGAGGGGGAGGCGTGGCTAAAAAAAAAACACGCGTCCCAGCAGCCAGTCACATCACGCTGCTGGGAGGAAAGACTGGGCACCCGAACTACGAGAAGAATTGTAGTAAACTAAATCTGCAACTTCTTGCTTTGTCACCCTGCCACACCCTTCGTTCCCGTGTTCATTACCGCATTGTTGTCCCTTCCCTCGCTTTGTATAATAGCTAATCAGACTAATCAGCCGCTTCAACAGAAGTTGTGACACTGGCACGCAATGTTTTAATTCTCAAAAGTGGCCAGGAAGAGGAATAGTAAAGAAAAACATGGGCTCGCAGAGATCAGCAGACACTCACAGAAACACACACTTGGAATAATTACGTTTGGACACAGATTTCATTTGTATCCAAATATCCATATTGTTGAATAAATAAGTGCGGATTTTAAGAAATTGTGCCACATTCCCAAATGGGTACAATCCAATCAATATAAACAGCAGCAAAATATTTGAAAATTATGTCATAGTTACAATATAAATGAAATGCTTCTATTTGTTAAAGACAGACTAGGGATTCTACAATTCTACATTACTGAAATGTGCACAGGTTTTTACTCTTCCTGTATGGCCATTTATTCTCATTTTTAGAGGCTTATAACATGTCATGCATACTACTACCACTTCCAGAGGCCTCTCAAAACACAGTCTCGATGCTGTGATTTGTATCGTAGCGCTTTAATAGCCCTGTCAACAACATTACACCCCATGAGCAGTACATGCTGCACAGCATGCCCTTAAGGAGCATGAGCATAAGAAAAAAAAAAAAGAAAAAAGAAAAGGGAAAACCTGCGTTGACGGGGAATGCAAAGAAAATGCGCTGTTGCATGTTCACCGCTTCTACTATCTTAGGAAGAATTTGACCGCTAAACCTAGGTTTGAAATACAATTTTAAAATACTGGGAGTGACTTAGACCCGAGGTGTCGTTTTCCATCCCACAGCCTGTTTTGTGGTGCTGAGACAAGTTGGAAAGAGATCAGATGGATCTATTATTTGTGGTAACATCATTGATATACAGTCATTTACAGTATCCTGCATAAAATGCAATATTTCCATGTTTGATTTTCCGCAGTGAATGTGATCCGGTAAAAACAGAAAGAGCAGGCTTTGCGAGTTTGGTGGCCATCACATTTAAAGCTATTGTGGTTTCCAGAGACAGACCATGAAACATGCACATGATGATAATCATAAGGGTTTGAAAGGCACCACTGTCGAGCAATGTAAAATTATTACCGATATCAAAATTGCAGTTTTAAAAAACGTTTAGCTTGTCACTGCACTAAAAACGACATATTTATTTCATGTGGTGTTACAAATTAAATCGCCTGCAAAGAAGGATGTGTTGTTTCCTCCCAGTGTACCACATATAAACACCAGGGTGAAAAAGGCAAAAGATGAGAAAGGAGGCCCTCTGATCTAAAAAGGAAGCGGACCGAGGAATGAAAGCAGGACCTTGAAGGAGCAACCAGGGGAAGAAAAACTGGGGGGTTGCCTTCACCTCACTCCTCCAATGTTTAGTAGAAGTTGACAGCGCAGAGAGTGCTGTGATGGCGCTGAAGCTAGAAACAACCTCCACCAAGGAACATGACTTTCCTGGAGCCTCTGTATCAGCTGTAGGCCGCTATACTTTTATCTACCGAAATGTCATTCTGTCTTTAATTGCACCAAAGTGTGCCTCCCCACATTCCATCCACGGTAATCTTGGTAAGGCAATAAATTACACAATAACTGACAAATTCAAACAAGTGGCTCAGGTGGTTAAGTTGCAATGAAAAGTGAATACAGGATTGTCAAAGTCAAACATTATAAAATATGGTTTCATGCGGACAGTTTGCTAAAGTGATACATCAAAATAATATCAATTTAGTGACTTTATATCAGGATTCTTCCATTTATTTGTTTTTTGTGATTTAATGGAAGGAAGCTTTTAAAATTACCAGCACCGCAGCTTTTACCATAAATACATGTGTTTCCGAGCTGATTTAAAGTGCCTGCCAACTCAAATGCTGTGTCTTCCTCCTGATTCCCGATGGTAAACGTGGACAAGTGAAATTACACACTTTGGATGCAAATCCTGCTCTTATATTCAGCAATATCTGAGGCTCTGAGCCTCAAGGTAAACATAAGCAGAGAGGACTACATTGTGATATCATGGGCCATCTTGTGTTTTGCAGCTGTTCCAGGAAGAACAATAAAAGAGAATGAATTAGTTAATGCACCTTTTAAATTATTTTTATTAGTATTTTGATGCAGGTGCAAGACAGACACGTCTGCGTCATTTGAAAAATAATTTTTATTACAGAATTTTGAAGGGATCTTTATAATTTCCTCTACAAAGTAAGATGTGTTTAAAAGGTCTATAAACTACACTCTCTGGTAGGCAGTTTTGGGTTTTTGGGGGATAATTTTCTCTAAAGTTTATGAGCTTGCTGCACAAATCAGACTGAGACATGGATTGAGCAGCTTTCAGAGATGTTAACAATATTGCCCAGGGACTTTCTTTTGATGGTCGCTTAACAAGTTGAGGGAGTTCCGCATGTACATGTGGTGCAACTGTATCACATATGCACTCGTAAAACATCACAGAGAACATATTAATTGACTATAACCTTATTCTCCCTCCAATTGCCCCAATTCAATATTTTAAAAAATGCCATTGACCTTGATAGGGTCAGAGGTTGAGAGATGCGTTCACACTCTTGATAAATATAGCTTACCTTGGTTCCCACACAGTAAACAACCTTGTGATGTCAGTGATGATCCCGGGGCCAGGATGAGGGGCAATACACAGGAAGTAATGCAGCAACAAGCTGCATCCCATAATAATCAAGACAAAAACAAAGACAAACAATCTCGAATCACACCAAGACACTAAGTGACAGATAGCATGGACAAACAATCCTGTACTACAGCACAAACTTACAACCACCCCAGAAATAACACAAGAGAAATATAAACACCACAAATACACACAGAACTTTCAGGTTAGAGGGGAACCACTAATTTATAAATTCAAAGACCAACAAAGTTAAACAGACAAGCATAGACAGAAATCCATGGAAAAACATCGACATAACTGAGCCGAGGATTAAAAAATAGCATAAGCATTAACTGTGTGACAAGTGCTGCAGAGTACCTTTGGTTGCTCTCTATGGCCACTCGGTCGATGAGGATACCACATAAATACATGGACCTCTCACCCCACCAGTAAACAATAAGAGCTTTCAACCTACTCCAAAAGCACCAACACCTACACAATCCAAAGATCGTTGCTTTGCTGCTCTCTTTAGACAACACCGACCTTGAAGAAACCGTGCACTTCTTTCGCCAGTTGTTTTGATGAGTCATAGACCAATCCTCAGAAAAAGATGATTTATCTTGGCAGCTTTTCCCATTGTCATCTCTTTTGGTCATTAGTATAGATAAATAATTTAAATAGTAGAAGTATAAATAGTATAAATTAAATAATTTAATACTGAGGAAGGACTACAACAGGATTTTCATTTTCCTGTCCTCCAATCAGAAATTCTGTCCAAACGCTTCCATTTGAAGTCTAATTCAACCGTGATGAAAACTTTTGAAACTTCTTGATCTGGATCATTTTGAAATTGTCTCCAAATTCTATTAATATTATCTTGAAATGATTATTTGGATTTCCTTCCGTTGTCCAATCAGGGTACTTTTTTGGTGTATCAATAAAAGCAGAGCAGAAAGGAAACGCTTGGCAATCTCAGAGCTTTTGTTTTGTATTTTGTTTCTTTACCGGAAGATTATAATAGCAGGAGATGAACGGAAATAACAGGAGACACTGAAGTACCCTTGAAGGATGCAAACCCTGTGTGATACAATTAGTGAATCTGAGACAACAAGGGTGTACAAACTGAATAACTCACATAAGATCAAAATGTCTATCTAAAGTCTTTTTAATAAACAACTAAGTCTCAGGGATTCTTTATGGATAGTAAACTCCATGGAAAAGGAGTATTTCATTTAACAGAGAAGTATTACTTGAGCTGTGGAAGTCATGAAACCTGAGTTACAAGGGATTTAAGGGGTATCCGCTCGTTATTCCATATGATAGATGACACAAGGCTTGCAGTTCAATACACACCGTATATCAAACAATAAAACCGATACAAACCATTTAGAATTATTGTTTGCTGTTGTTCTCCCTTACGCAAGTGACAATTTGGAGACCGTTCCTTTATTTTTGCTTTTTTAACACTATTCTTCCATATTTCAAAACCTAGTTTCCAGAACTTACCCATTTTAATGAAAATTAGTAAACATTCGGACCGCAAAGAGGTCAGTGAAACCTAATAAAACATCCTGCAATCCGGGGGGGGGGGTCACATAATATTCCTTCATTCAAAATTAGGATTCATTTTTCAGCGTCAAAATGCACATTTTTCATATTTTTAAAGCAGAGTATGGTTGGACCGAGGTACATTGTTATCCGTGATGGTTATGATTCATGCAGTCCTTCCTTCTTCTGCTCTGATGGACTTCAACACCATACAGCTGTCAGTCCAGTCTCCTCCCAACGCCGAATACCAACCACAATCAAAGGGGGAGGAAGAACTTGAAAGGCAACCTCAGGGACTGTACTTCACACCTATTTCTACGCCATAGACACAAGAGCGTTTGTACGAATGGATGCACACGCACGAGTATACACTCCTCCTGTCTCCCATCGCTCACAAATACACACAGACAAACACACAGCTGCCTGGAGGCTGAAGATAAGAAGCCGGAGCTGTGAGAGTGAAGGATGGGGGTCGCTCGGATGAAGTATGTGTGTTCATGTTTGTGTCGGTTTGTGTGTGTGTGTGTGTGTGTGTGTGTGTGTGTGTGTGTGTGTTTTCTGAGTGGG
>CAAKHD010005827.1:90297-104862 GCA_901007705.1 Fistularia tabacaria
GACATAATTTATTCTTCTTTTTTTGTTTTTATTGGTTGTGATTGTGGAGACACCAGAGAGGGCAAGGGGGGGGGGGGGGGGGGGGGGGGGGGGGGCATGGGATAACACCTGATCTGATATAGGAAAAGAATGCCTGAGGGTGCGGATGTGAACATCTGCAATTAAATTTAAATGAGTGAAATGAGAAAAACTACCTTACAAAAATAGCTGAAAAGTTGATGTCATCACAGAAGAGGAAAAATCAAACATGCAAAAACATTTTTATTTTTTTCCCCATAGAATCAGCAGGACTTTCAGGGGCACGACAATGTATTAAATGCATCGATATGACAGAGATCATCCTGTGCCCGAGAGGAAGGGTTCACTGACCCCAAGGTCATTTCCTGTGACCTTGTCTTCCTAATTGATTCAATTTCCAAGCCATTGGTCTCCTATTAGGATGTTCTAATATACCCAAACTTCCCATTCAAAAAGCCCCTTCCTCTGCCAATATATTTCAGGAGAAAGAAGGATTAGGTTTAGGATTCTCCCTATTGAGAGATCTAAACAGGAAACACTTTGTAATTGTATTCACATGCTATGTCTGTGACAAACATTCCTCTACTTTTTTCATGACTTTCAAAATGCCCTTAACCTTTAAATGACATAATTGACAATTTTCTGACATCATCTGTTAAACTCAAGCGGAACACTGTAGATGTGGGACAGCACAAAAAAAAAACAGTGACGACTTAATCAACTCAATTTCAGTTTCCATGAGCTAAACCATAACAAGTCACGCAGATATTTCAAAACCCACTGTTACGTTTAGAGGATCCCGTCACTTGATGACACGCTTGACAAGTGTTACTCTGGGATTCCAAAGTCGGATCCAACATGTTTGATAATGTTCTTATGCTGGGGAATCAACTGTCAAACAACCAGGTCAATTCTTCCTTTTATGAGGTCTATAAAGTCCCCTTCTCTTGCCTTGCGTGTGTGCGCACCAAAAAATTTATTCAACAGTAAAATATATTATTTGAAATCGCTCTTGTGCATCTCACAATGCTCACATGTTCATGAAATCACGTGTAAGTTATACAATACATTGGATAAATGCAGGTGATCCTATCATTTCTAGTGAATTCCACCCAACCTTTCTAACATTATCAAACTGCAAATGTGCAGCTCTTGGGTTTTTTTTTTCAATCCACAGGACCAATGCTGTAAAGTTGTAGCCAGTTCTGCCAGGGGTCCCATGTGACCAGTATTTTGCCTTCAGGCCTACCTGTCATTGGCTCCAGGCTGACGGACAAAACAAGCACAAGGTGTCTGATTCTTCAGCATATGCGTGTGTGTATGCATATCACTTCATTTTCGCTTATTCTCATCCTTTACAGCAGTCGAGTTTCCATTACATACTTACTGTGCAACATGTGACTTATATGTTTTTGGGCCGTTTCAGTCCTTGTACAGCTAAACTCAAAGACTGATGACATGTCATCTGTGTAATTAAACCATTTTTGGGGGACTCCAGATTGGGGTTCTTCTATTTGTTCTTATGTCTGTTTATTTATTGGTTGTCTTTCTACATGCAGTTGTTGAATCCACTGGTGGGGAATTTTCACACAGCTTCAGACGGGAGTCATTAATCTCACCGATGCTTTTTAGAATTTCACAATACGGCCAAGGGCACGGAGGAGGATGAAATGACTCAAACAAGCTCTGGAAAAAAAGAAAAAACAGATAAGCAATGAATTGCACAATTGAATTCCTAAATAGTTTAAACTCAAGTCAAAACAATGAATTATATCTGTTACTTGTTTCAGATAATTAACGAAGCAAATTTTCATATATTTGGAAAAAACATCTACGAGAAGTGAGCAATAAAAGTCACATGGAGGAAGTCCCAAAGTTGGGGAGCTACAATTAAGATGGTGTCAAAATTGAGAATTCAACTTGGACTTGAGTCAAATTACTCGACAGGGGCTTTTCTAAACATAGTTGGGTGTATTTAGTGCAATGATCGCAAATCCTCAGGAAATGCAGTCTGACAGCAGCTAAAACAAAGGCAGCTGTCAGAGTTGCCGGAAGCAAATTTTCATATAATGTAATTTTCGATTTAAAAGTATGTGGATGATGGATGTGAAAAATGAACGGGAAAGCGCATCCACCATCATCGACCCTTCACAAAACCACAGGAAAAAAATAAACATAGAAATAAATCTTCATCAACGTCAACGAAAGGGACGAGAGAGACTTATTGAGCGTCAAAACAGTTACATAATGCAAACACTCTGGAAAAAAAAAGGTTCATTGTGATTATGAGTCACTCAGCGGTGCAAAATTGTGTGCTCATGTGGAAATTAAAACTAAGCTAAAATTTGCTTATGATGCTCTCCTACATCTGATTTCCAGAATTAAACGTCAAGGCGTTGCCTAATCACTTTTTATCTAAACTAGTATTTTCTATTGTGCAACATCTAAAAACAAAACAGTTACCAACTGCAGGAACTAAACAGCTTTCATCTACGTTTCTCCCTTTTTTTCCTACATAGCTGGAAATCAGTCTGAAGTGGGGAGAAACACTGGTTGCATATTCGGTTGCAGAAAAATAGACTAAATCTTCTGCTTGCCCGGACACACTTTGACCCACTTCACCAGTTTGGGGGAATCTGTGATCTCCGACAAACCGTAGCCAAACGCCAATTCAGCAAATTTCTCCGTTTGCACCAATTGACTCTTGCTGTCGCTACACGGCGTCTTCATCTGCGCCAGTTTCTGTTTATTAGTTTTGGTGCTTGACATTTTCCAAACGTGGTGTCTTATTCAAACAACCCTGTTCCGAGCAGGCAGCTTAAATCACAAACTCCACTTTTAAGATAAATACAACTGGATAGCCTGACAGAGTCATTTCTCAAAACGGAGTTTGTGGTTGTTAGGTATGGCGTTTGAGATGTGTTTGTGCACATGCACATGCTCACATACGTGTCTGTTAGCCCCACTGAGAGCGTTATTACAAAGAGCCAATAAGAGCAAAGGACCACACTCTTGCACATCCTGTTTGACTTGACCTCAGAGGATATTCGCCTTTCCCAAGCAAACAAACCGCCAGGCTTTTGGATCGTACCAACATCGGAGGGGAAGGGAGGAGACAGGAGCTGAGGGATGTCTCGGGTGGGGAATCAGTAAGTAAAGCAGATTTTACACAAAAAGTGCAGTTTACAATTAATGAAACAAACAGGCGCTTGAATCAATCTAATATAAAATAAGCAGAAAGGTTCAAGTCAATTGCAAGACATAGAAAAGTGATAAACATCAATGCAAAGGCCAAAAAAAAACAAACTATATTAATAAAATAGACAATGATAGATAAGTGTTTATGTCCGAGGGATGTTGGACCTAAATTGGGGTCGGATCTCTCCATCACATTATCTGATACCGTTGCATCACTCACAATGTTTTTGCTTTATATATTAAGCGGAAAGATACAGCATCAATTGACTTCATCTGATTAATCCATTATTAAGTTGCCACGGCCCGCTCCTCTCAGTCTGGCTGTGGTGTTTTCCTCAGCTAATGGTGGGCCAGCTTGGTGCTGCTGGGAGACTATTGGGATTAATGCTGCCGACTGACACTAATCTCATTGTGGTTAAGGCTTTGGAGAGACTGCATGCACCCACTTCACTCTTACTCCCAAACACCAGCATTTGTGCCCGAGGAGGGATTTATGGAGTGGATTCGCTCACTTACTGCTCATCTTCTGGGTGGTTTGATTTCTGAATGTCTGAGATTTGTTTGCTTTTGAAACAAAAAATCAACTCAGTCCTGTATGTGTAGAAAATAAAACAGGACGTTCGATGTAATACCGCAGCACATATGAGAATATTTAAATTGAACTGTGTGCTGTAACTATGGAGCATCACTTGTTTTAGTTTTGTCAGAGAGCTCTCGATGCTGGACGTGCGAGAAAAGCATTAATTGTCAGAGTGGTGTGAGTCCCACCACTTATCTGAATGGATAATGAAGGCTCTCGAGTCACAGTCAACGATGTGCAATGCTTTTATCAACTTTGGGTGCAGCTGTCACTATATTTAGCTTATATAGCCTGTGTTTCCATGGCTACAAGCATCACAGTGAGATGGAGGGGCGTGAATTTATACAATCTATATGTGGGAGATTGTGTTTGTAAAAACAGCATAACTCTTGAGCAACCCACCATCTGAACCCCATAAAACAATTCCACATAAAATCTAGTCCATAGAATCTCACGAAATCTAATTATGTTCATTTGTGGTCAGCTGTATGTAAGCCTTGTCTTTGCTTTACATAATCAAAATGAAAGGTAGCATGTAAATGGTCTCCCCACTTATAAATCTGTACATTTTCACCAAACACCGGCTGATCAGCAAATATGATATTGAATATTCTCCTCCTAGCATTCCGGTGATCTTAGTAAATATAATACTGTTCAGAATTTCATACCCTAACTAACAATCTGCTGCATGTCAACTGTCACTTATAAAAGCAGCTCATGTTTCGGCAGTGGAATTTTTATTATATTATATTAAGACATAGAAAAAATATGCATTTCTACGCCATCTACTTAGACTACAGAGGCGGATTGACAATGAACCGAAGCAAAAGAGCAAATTGTGTTTGATTGATGCTCTTTTATTGAAAAGGTGACGTTGATGATGCCTTCCCCAGGAATGTGCAGGTCAGTGAAGCAGTCGCATTTGTTCATGTTGCCAGTGTACTTGTCAAAAGGCCAGGCCAGTGCTGGTACACTGCTGTTTTTAGTAAACATCAAAAAGTCAAAGAAAGGAAAAGAAAGTTCCAAAACAGAACATGAGGGAAAACACTATTAAAACGGTCAGGAGAGATTTAAGGGCCATTACCATCCCATAAAGCTCAGATGTCAAAGCTGATAAATTTCTGACTTATTTCCCGTTTTTAGTATGTGAGAGGTCAACCTAACCTGACATTAGTGGAAATACTTGTGGAACGACAAATGACGGAGGGCTGTCAACTTTTTGTGCCATTACATAACGGCCTTATACACAACACGCTCAGTTCTTTTCATTTAAACAAACATCAGTTATCCCATTGGTTAAGAGCGCGTTTTTCGAGACCAAAGATCAAATATAAAATAAAGAAATGGGGGTTTATTCCTTCATTCCCTCATTCCCCCCAATAAAATCGGTAAATAGGAACTGCCCTACCTCCACGGGTCATTTCCTTCACCTGCAACTGCAGCAAATGAGAAATGCAGAAAGACTTGAGTCTGTTGGCTGATTTTTCTCTAAATTTCTTTCATGTAGTACACTGTCACATGTGGCTCATAGTGGCCCTGCAAATACTAGGATCTGAACCTGTTGCAAGCAAGAGGGGGATATAAACCGGCCTCAGTCCTCTGGTCTTACTGCCGACATCGCTGTCAATCTGCAGCAACACACTGACCTCCCCTCTTTAAAATTAAGATTTACAATACTTTTACCGTAAATCCCAGCTGGAATTCACACACGAGCTTCGACAAGAAGCAGCGGGGCAGAGAAACTGTAGAGACAGCCCTCTGATCAATGGACCAGGTGGCCCATCACTGAACTTAACAGGCTCAGATACAGACATGTCGTAAAGCTCCAGCTCAGTCTCCCGTCACATAATCATAATGTTAAGTCTTTTCTGGCTCACCTTATTTCCACAGCGCCTACTTACAGTTACTTCAACATGGGGCCCTGTTCAAAAGTATGTGCCTGTAAGACTAGACGGTTTGAAATGAATCCCAACTGTTCTGTTCTTCAATCGGAACGCTTCCAAAACAACCTCATAGAGAACATAGTGCGCAATTTGGATTAGAAAAGAAGAATCATGGAACACATTAGGCAAATTTATTCCGACGCATACAGCATAGACCAGTACGGTCTCTGGCTTCATGTCGCCGTAGAGTCGCTGGGTTTAGTGCAAGATTTGGGGCACATTTACCGATAGTGATACCCAATCAATAGTGGAAAAGGCTACATTCACTGTCTGAAGATAAAACTGAAAATGCCCCGGCCGTTTCTTTGACATTTGACGGATGTGCGTATGAAATAGATATTTCCTCCCCAAAAAAATGTTGTCAAATGCTGACCTTCTGAGCCTCAGTGCATTCTCCATGTTAGTTCTTACACTGTATTTAAAGATTAAATCGCATTTTATGTGATCAATATGCTCCAATAATAGATAGACTAGATATAGCCCTCACTTAACATTCAAAAAGTTACCCAGGTTATATCAGAAATTATTTATCCTAAAGATGCTCTACCAGAATATATCATCCTAAACACTTAAAAGCATATTACAGAAAAAAATCTCATCTGATTTTTTTTTAATACCAAAAAATCGATCCTGTTTAACTATCAGAGTCCTGTTCCATGTTTGAAATCAGGGAATGGTGATGGTGAATCTGGAATGGACTCAGTACTCACTGATGCTCGGGATCATGGTGAGGAGGGTGGTCCGAACGCAGAGAAGCATGTGTCTCCGTGTCTACATCTGTGGGAATGATAAAAAGAAATTCACTTTGAGAGGTGTGATTTGAATCAATGGTCATGTTTAAAACTGAGGAGTTCTCGTATTATACTGCAGAGCATTTATATTTTTTATTCTGTCACATTTAGACGATTTGGTGGTGACCACATGTCAGGATCACTTCTTGGTAGAACAGAGCACAATTCCAAGCTACCACAAGTTAAAGCCTCAAGACTGACGATTCAAATACATAAACATTCCACGAAATTTCAGTTAAAACTGAGTGAAGTCCTAAAGGACGGAGGAGTTATTGCAGAGCAGCTGTATTTCACTGTTAGCTTTCTCCAGCAGGACCCAATCAATTGGCCAATGGCAGTAGAGAGAAGCTCTCACTCCTTTCTCCATGCAGCGTTCGTATTTCATTTTTAATACTACCACATTCTCTGCATTCCGTTCAACAACAAGAGATATCCTCATGTCCGCCCTCTGACCAATCAACCTGTATACACTCTCATGTCACAAGATCAAAGTTTATTCATGAGAACCATCTTGAGCGGTGAGAACAGGAATGTTCCTTCTCTACAGCGACCCACAAACAACTGGAAATTCGACTGCCGATCCGTCCGGACAATCCGGAGCGGGTCTGCGAGCCAGTGGGAGGAAGCAGAAGACACATGATGCTTTCTTCGTTTTCCATGACACCCACGTCGAAGACCCGGATTCTCATGCGCACGCAAACATCAAAAGCTTCTGTGACAAAAGCTGGAGCGCGGACTGAAGTCTGGTCAGCCAGACCCTGCTGGGTTGCTGGATCGCAGTTTACAGCCAAGCTTTGATGCAACAACTTAATATATGCAGGGTCCCCAGTTTGCGGTTTTGAAGATTGGGCCCAAATAGCCTGGGTGAGAGCTACAGCAGGCCAGTTGGTTTGTTTTGAAGGTCCCAGTTGCTGCTTGGCAATGCATATGAGTGTAATAATACAAGGGTTTTTCAGAGAGGGATGTTATAAATAAAACCACAGAAAGCATTTGTTGAAAGACGCTCAGCTTTCCCTCTGATCCTCTAGTGGATGCGTTTTGCGACTATACACATCCTTCATCCATTCATCTATTATCTATACCACTTATCCTGCATGCAGGGTCACAGGAAGGCTGGAGCCAGCTCCAGCTGACATTGGGCAAGAGGCTGGGTTCGCCCCAGACCGGCCACATATGGATACACAAGCACTCGACCTGTCATTCATCATAGGAAATTTAAAATTATTCAACTTATTTTCTGCATATTTTTCACTGATGGACGGGAAGCACACAAAGAGGCCCCAGTCCTGTAGACATCAAGAAATTCAAATTTTACCTTTTCTATTTACTACGTTTGCTTGAAAGTTCCAATATGGGTTTACAACGCTTTCATGTATCCTGACAAAATCCAAAATCTTATCAAGCAGAAGCAAAGCCGACACGTAAATCAATATGTGCTATGGTTGGTGCATTCAGAGGCCATTTGACACCAACAGCTGTAGAATAAAAAGCGTGTTGTCTCATTCAAGTGGAATAGAACATATGGCCCACATATTAGTCACTTTTACTCAAAATGGAGAGATTTGTGTTATCAGCTGTGCTCACCTACTGTATTGACCCACCTATAAAACCACAGTAGCCATGCTTTTTATGGCAGTTTCATGTTTGGGGGGACCGGAGACATACGGCTATAAAAGGAGATAACGCTGGTATTGTACACCATTCAGGACTATTATTGCCAAAAAAGGAAAAAATAAGACTGGAATCACCTGCAATCCAATCTAAGTTCGCCCAAAAAATAAAAAATAAAATAAATGGTCAAGTTTAATGCCAACAAGTACAGCATTTGAGAAGCTCGGTGTACGCGGACAGAATGTAGAGGTGCATGGCACGCAGTGCCATCGAGCTAATCCTTTGTGTCTCTGTGGACTCACAAGAGACACAACAGGTGTGTCAATATGACAAGCATTCAAACCCTTCGCTGCGTCTGCTTGGTCTAAGTGCAGAATAAACGTAGATGCTCTCTATTTTCACTCTCAGCGGTGCACAGCTACCACACAAAAACAACAGATGAAATGCAAACATGCAGAGATCATGTGGAGTTCAGCTGAGAAATCAAAGAAAGAACCATTTGTCTTCGCCCCAGGGACCGACTCTCAAATCGTAAATCATCCGGTAGATCGTGGCTCAATATCGGAAAAAGCAAACAATGTTTTTCATTTAAGCTGATAGCGTTGAAAAGATAATTTAATGAAAGCTATAGGGTTGTGAATTAAAATGGGATAAAGCGGCAAGAAAGTAGGTGCCGGCAGATGTATTTTCACTTAGATGGAATGATATGGAGTTCTGCTGCAGACTGAAATCTTATAAGACACATGAAACCAACTTCTCCTGGCGCAACAGACAATTGTTTAGATCCACTTCATCACCTTAGTGATAAAACATGACTGTACCTGAAAATGGTTTAGACAGTAGCTTGACAGGTGGAATGATGTTGCATCCTATAGTTCCATTGCAAAACATTGGGATATAAAACATCCGTGCCATCGCACGAATACAGAAGAAAAAAGTCACAAACTCGTGCCAAACAGTATATGCATGAACAGGTTTAGTAGAAAGTGGCATGTTCTCGCTGTGAACAGATGATAGTAAATGGTGAGTTGAATTTGGCTACCAGGCAGTAAACATTAGAAATTGATCATTCTGATAGCTAACCAATACGACAAATCCATCAATATGATTTTAGTAATGTTGGAGCGAGGATTAGTGAGGATTGCAAACCAAGTATTGCGAGCTATACGGAGCTCAATACGTTTGTATTTGTCGTATTGTCGTCTAACATGCAGAAAGGGGAAACCAGAATACCATCTTCGAGAAAAAGGGAAATCATTTGAAGATGACAGCTCGTAGAAGCTTGTAAGGACAGCCATGATATATATATATATATATATATATATATATATGTGTGTGTGTGTGTATACATATATACTGTACATGCATACATACATATGCAGATAAACACACACACATATATACACACATATTCACTGATATATGTGTATATTTATCTTTCTAACTGATATATGTGTGTATATATCTTTCCTGTTTTTTCTTTTTCTCTAATGTTGTTGCTGCAACACCCGAATTTCCGCTATGGGGATCAATAAAATATTATCTTATCTTATCTTATATACACACGTACATACATACATACGCATGTATACACACACACACACACTCACACACACACACACACACACACATATATATATATATAGATATATATATATAGATATAGATATACACATATATATACATATATATACATATATATATATGAATAAAGGAGGCATGTAAAACTTCTGCCACAACAAAATATGAAAATCGAACCTACTTAACAACGACCCCCCATTACTGCCGATAACATACGGGGTGCCAGTGGAAATTGGGCTGCTGTGGGTCGAAGAAGCACAGGACGAAGGCATGTTTGGATGTCGTGAAAGAGGACATGAAGTTATTCGGTGTGAGAGAAGAAGATACAGAGAATAGAGTTAGGCGGAGGAGGTTGATTTGGCTGTGGCAACCCCCTGGAGGGAGTAGCCGAAAGGAAAAGAAGATATACATATATTTATATTTTTATGATAAATGGTCTGATCTTATAGAGCGCTTTTTACACCTTGCAGTTTTAAAGTGGCGTTACAATTGATAGCATTCACCCATGCACACATCAAAACACCAACCCCTCTGATTGGAGGGACGCCAGCCAACTGAGCCCCTGCAACCACAGCACATATAAATAGACAGATAGATAGATAGATAGATAGATAGATAGATAGATAGATAGATAGATAGATAGATAGATAGATAGATAGATAGATAGATAGATAGATAGATATTGATATATATATGCATGTGTTTGTATATACATATACATATATAGACTTTTCCCTATGTTATCCCATCTAAATATGACAGGTCAGGTGGGGTAATACAGCAGTGTAAGGGTTGCAGGTGAAAGAGAGGGAGAGAGAGAGAGAGAGAGAGAGAGAGCTCATTTGCATACAGCTGAATCGCAGTCTCCAGTCCCGCACGTCGCACCCGCATGACCGCGGGAGCTGGGCCACGCGTCTCGACAATAGGAGGCACGCGGCCGCTAAACTGGAACGCGCGGCGGGGCGCACGCGCCACCATCAAGATAAAAAAAAAAAAAAAAACACACACAAACAAAATAACAACACGAACACGCGCACGCACGCACGGTTCGGGGAGGGTGTGATGTTTAAATTGCATTGTAGGCAAACAATGCGATGATTGGCTCATGAGGAATTACATGTTTAAAAAAACAACATTTTCTCTTAATTGGTTAATTTGCATTTCCGATATCCGTGCGTGCGTGAAAGAGAAAACGCGCAGGTGGAGGTGAACTGGTGATTTTCAATTTTTCTTTTCTTTTTTTTTTTATAATTTAAGTTTCACCTCTCCTTCATTGTCCTTGTTTCGTGATGTGTACGCGCGCGTTCCCCGGGTTGTATTGTGCGCTAAAAATAAGTCAACAGATGTTGATAATCGGCCCAAGTACCCGCCGGTGGTCGCGGTGCCAGCGCCGCATTAAATCTGGGTATTTGTTGTCGGGGCTGCAAGGGGAGGAGGGGGGGATTGGTGTGGGTGTGGGTGTGGGTGTGTGTGTGTGGGGGGGTGAACATGTAAAAGTGGGCGGGGTCTCCGTGCACGGTGATTGGCAGTTTATGTAATGAGCGGCGCGGTTGCGAGTCTATATAGGCGGGCGGGGAGACACGCTGCAGTTCATTCACTAGAAATAAGACGGGTGTTGAGCGTGCACGGCGCGACGACGCACCAAAACAAGCCCCGGGCGCGGAGTGACCATTGTGGAGTACCGCACCGCACCGCACCGCACCGCACCGCACCGCACCGCACCGCACTGTGGAGAGAGGGGAGGGGGGACGGACTCCCGCCCGCAGAGACACGCACACGCCTTGGATATCTGTCTTCTCACGTTTGGATAACTTGGAGATTGGGGATTTTTTTTTTTTTTGACGCGCATCAACCGGGAGAACTCCCTTCGGGGTTGAAGGATTTATTCATGTTTTAGAGTTTTTTTTTTCCTCTTGTTTTTTTTTTGTTTTGTTTTTTTACCTTTGGTGTTATTACTTTGGAATAGGACGGTTTTGCTGCTTTTATCAAGCCGGTGACGCGGCTGCCCCGGAGAAGCGGGAAGGATGGCAGCCTGGTTCACCTTTACCATCGTATTCAGCACCACGTTGATATCACAGGTATGAAGGAGGACACCATCTCCCCCTGTGGTCCCCTGGAAGATCTCGGCCGGTGCGTTGCATTTGTGTGTATAAACCAGGCTCTTTTTTTTATTTAATTTTTTTTTTAGGTGTTCGGGTCCGGCGTTTTCGAGCTCGATCTTCACGAATTTAAAAACCTCAAGGGTTTGCTGGCGAACGGTAACGCGTGCCAACCCGGCTGCAGGACTTATTTCAGAATTTGCTTGAAGAACTACCAGGCCGTGGTGTCGCCGGGTGACTGCATCTTTGGAAGTACGTGGACGCCGGTGCTGGGAACCAACTCTTTCACCGCCAAGGACAGTGGCACTTTACGAAGGCCGATTCAGATACCGTTCAACTTTGGGTGGCCGGTAAGAGCGCACAGAAAAACACCAACAAAACAAAAACAAAAACATCCACTTCTTTTTGATTTGGGTTCAAGCCACCGCGGTTTTGGTGTTGGTGAAGGGCTGCTGTGCATTTCGGGAGCGCACCGGTTATTGGTTGTGCTCCTCTAATCCATACCATTAGGTAATACCTTGGCGACGCACAGATTGGACTTCCACGACGTCGTTCATTTCCAAAATCCACACGCACTGTGATTCCTTCAGTCACGGAGCTTTAGAATTATTGCATCCTTGAACGCTTCGAGTTATGTTTTTATATCCCCCCCCCCCCCAAAAAAAGGGTATTTTGTATATTAATACATTTCTCCTTTCCCCAGGGGTCGTTTTCTTTAATAATTGAAGCCTGGCATTCTCCTTATGGAAATCTACCTGTAGGTAAGTGCAAACCTCTCTTGCCACAGGAGGGAGCTCTGTCTGTACGTTTCACACCCGCTGCTTCTGTGTTCGCAGTAGTTTCGTACATTACACGCACAAAAGCGCTAAATATTAGTCCATCCCTTCGCTACTTTCATCTACAACCCGCCCAATTTAATTTAATCCATTTTTTTACATCTATTCTCCTCTTTGTTATGAACTTCAGAACACCTTTTTCATTCTTATACCCAATACAATTGAACTTCCTCTGGGTTATTTTTGGCGTGGGAAAGAACTGTGGGCTTTGGTGAGAATACGCAGTCCCTGCCAAAAACCCCTGACTACATCTTCCTGTATTTTACACCTTACTCTGTTCCGCCCTTTGGAAGAGGGGACTAGGCCTGGGAATGTTTTTGCTGACGGAAAGAAAGAGGAAATTTCAACCTGAGTTTATCTTTCATCTAAGCTGTATGGGATTTGATAAGGGATGCAGATTATTCAAAAGAAAGTGGGTGACTTTTGAACTCGGAGGCATTCATGATACAGCCGACATAATCATGTTGGACACCCTGCACATGTTCTAACGTCTTCCTCCCTCTTTTCCTCTTTCAGAGAGTAACAACCCAGACTTTTTGATCAGCTTTTTCGCAATCCAAAGACAGCTGGGCGTTGGGGCCGACTGGTCGCCGGATACACTGACAGCCAAGCAGACGGAGCTCAGGTATTCCTACCGATTCATCTGCAACGAAAGCTACTACGGAGAAAGCTGCTCCAAGAAATGCACGCCGAGGGACGACCGATTCGGCCACTACACCTGCACCAGAGACGGACAGTTGTCCTGCCTGCCCGGCTGGAAGGGGAAATACTGCGAAGAACGTAAGCAATCACCTGCTGGTCGAGCTGGATAGCGCTCAGTGTCTGTTTCTTTGGTGGGGGGGGGGCTTCTGAGGTTTTTTTTATCATTACAGCGAGATTGGTGTTCACATGCATCGTGGCATGACAACCGCTTTTTTTCTTTTTTTTTTTTTTTGCAAATCCTCTTGGCCAAACTGGGCGCCAACACTCCCACGTCCTGGATAGCCTCGAATGGGCCAACCAGGTGGCCTGATGCCATTTGGCTCCACAGCGCCATGGTCCCTTTTCACCATAACAAATTAATCAAAGGGTAGATGGGAAGGAGGCACCAAGAAAGTAATAGTTACCATGTGCTGGGTATGTCAGCAACACTGGCGACAATGGATCTGTCATCCGTGTCACTTGGTGGTGAGAGAGAAATTGGCATGTGCTATTTCGACCGTGGAGCCAAATTCTAACCAGATGGTCTGACGTGTTGCAATTACAGAAACATCAATCATCAGTGACTACAGAAAATATACATAAGAAAGATAGATTGGGAATCTTTCAGGCACTATAATTTCCTCTCTCACACACACGGTGCCATTCATCAATTTTTAGCCTACATGCCTGGTCTATTTTAAAGTAGCTGTAGGGACTGATGAAGCAGTACCAAGGGTTGCCTCGTGAGTTTGAAATGGATAAATGAATGCGTAAATGCGAGGCAGGATTATCCATATATGGCGTTTATGGGTGCCTCGGGGCACCAGCCAATGACAGTGCACACAATTATTTTAATTTTTTTTTCATATTTTCTGCAAAAAACAATGCATCTGTTGTCATTATTGAATCAGATATGGACTCAAAATGAATTTGAACACATATAATGGATAAATAGCACAAAAGACAAATATTAATAATGTGTTTTGGGGTTTGGACAAAGATAATTGACCGGGCATCACTGGCAGACACTTGAGTTGGTGCACTTGGTTCATGTAAACGCGTGGTCTTGATAGCCAGCCATCGATTTTACGGGATTTTTGATGGGATCCAGGTGGGGGGGGGGGGGGGGGGGGGGGGGGGGGGGGGGGGCCCCCCCCCCCCCCCCGCCGCCCCCGTTGGCGCCCCACACCCCCCCGGCAAAAAAAAAAAACCACCACGTTGGGCCCA
>CAAKHD010005827.1:105141-117895 GCA_901007705.1 Fistularia tabacaria
TTTTTTTTTAAAAACGGGGGTTTTTTTAACCCCCCCCTTGTTTTTTGGGGTGTGTTGGGGGGGGGGGGGGGGGGGGGGGGGGGGGTGGTACCCACTGCCCCACGGGTCGCCACTTTGGGGCACCAACACCCCGCGTGCAAAACAAAGAATCCAGCTCTTGGTGCACACCTATCCAACAGGTGTGCGCCTGGCACGAGTCATCGATTAATTATTGATTACTAGAATAATAGAGGAAACGGAGCCTCGGTAATGCAGTGTCCCGCGCGTGCCCGGTAATGTAATCCGCGCGGGCGTTAATCGGAGCCCGGGCGGCTGCACGCGCCAGCCGGGGTTAATCGCGGCGGTCTTATCCGCCACGCGCCACCGGCGTTCGGCCGCGCTATTGGCGGGTGCGCGGCAGCGGCAGCTGCAAATATGGTTGTGGGAGACCGCAAACAACAATAGTGACAGCTGTCTGCTATTGAGAGCGAGCATCTGCTCAGGACTCCACTGGCCGCTTATCGTCAGTTGCCTGATATGCGAATCAGAGTCATTCGAGACCTGTACATTTCAGAAACGGGACAAACAAACGCCCCCCCCCTCCCCACGTCGCGCGCGCGCACACACACACGCAGAGCAGCTGGGGGGTGTGGCGCACAGGTTCAGATCAAATGAGGCCTGCTGTATCCACACACAACCCATCAGTGTTATAAAGTTGCATGTTTCTTACTCATGTTCAGTGTGTGTTTATGATCAGAATCAGATTAACAGTGTTCCTCTCTGTTTCTCGCTCTCTTTTTCTCCTCATTTGTCTTCTTTTCTTGGCTTCAGCAATATGTCTGGAAGGCTGCAGCGAGAGATATGGGAACTGCTCTGTGCCCGGCGAGTGCGTGTAAGTATTGGGAATTATGAAGTGTTGAAATCGGTGTCGAGCGCGCAGATACAAAGCATGAGGCGGACGCGAATTTCACATCAGCACCTCCGTCCTCGACGAGATTACGTTTGCGTGCAGAAATTGAATCAGGCCGTAATAGAGAGGTCGAAGTTCCCAAAATCAACAACACATCTGTGAGGTCCCTTTCTGGTTTTCCAACATCACTCAGTGATTGGATTTCCCATGTCCTTCGTCTCTCGACGGTGGTTCACACACTCGCTGAGCTGCCGTCCGTGAGAAATCCCCCACTGGGACCATGTTTTGCCCTCCTTTTTAGACACACATCTATCATTCCCATACGAAAACGAGGTTAAACCTCTTTAGATACCCAAAACCATTAAGCTGCTCCCATGTTCATACTCACTCACTCACCCCGCCCCAAAAAATGCTGGAACCCTAAAGTAGTCAGTCCTACAGACGTTGACAAAGGATGTTGAGAAATGAATATCAGATAAGGAAAGGCAGCATATGATGCCAAAGACATTTTAAGTGCATTTCATATTCGTATAAAATATTATGCTCTATTTTTACAAATATGTAAACAATCTCCTGGATGGTTTTAAAGCTAAATGTTTGAAGAAAAAGAAATTGTAATAATAATTTTAAAAAGTCTTGGTTGTATATTTGCATCATATCTTGTGGAACATTGTGAACGATTGTTTTAGAATTTGAAGGATGGGTTCAATTACTCTGACCAAATTCGGCGTGACTCTGGTGTCTCGTGTCAGTCTCTCGTGTAAATCCATGATGGCATCGTCTCCAGCTCAGCGGAATTGGACTTACCAAATTCACGCGTTGCTCTTGGCATCGACAAGATGGGCAACGTGAGAACAGATCGATTGATGAAAGGTGGTGGTTTTTTTTGCGCCTCCAGGTGCAGAGAAGGCTGGCAGGGCACGTTCTGTGATGAGTGTAAGAAGTACCCGGCCTGCAAGCACGGTACCTGCCAGATGCCGTGGCAATGTAACTGCCAGGAGGGCTGGGGCGGCCTTCTATGTGACCAAGGTACACCGGCCAACTCGGACCGCTTCTGCTCTCATATTGCTCGGACACGGTTTTCATTTCAACTGTCTTGATAGCATTAGTAAATTAGATTACCTCCGCACTTGTTGCTTCATCGGTGTCTTTCCCACTGCAGGCTCTGTGTAAACAAACGCTCCTCTTTCTCCCTCTCCTCCAGATCTGAACTTCTGCACTCATCATCATCCCTGTGTGAATGGTGCAACCTGCATGAACACAGGTCAGGGCAGCTATACGTGCACTTGCCTTCCGGGTTTCACGGGGGTCAACTGTGAACTCGAGATGCAGGAGTGTGACAGCAACCCCTGCAGGAATGGAGGGATATGCACAGTAAGCTGGAAATTTTCCAATTCACAGTTTGTTGGTTTCGTCTTCTAGTCTTAAGTCTTACTCGTGTTTTTTTTTTGCTCGTTTGTTTATTTTACCTCAACCCGCAGAATCTGGAAAGCGGCTACGAGTGCAACTGTCTCCAGGGTTTCGAGGGCTCCCACTGTGAGCACAGCCTGCTGACGTGTGCGGATGCGCCCTGCTTCCACAGCGGCAAATGCTGGGAGAAGGACAATGGTCGTAGCTACATGTGCGAGTGTCCCCGCAGCTACACCGGACTCAACTGTGAGAAGAGAGTGGACAAGTGCACGTCGCTTCCATGCGCTAATGGTACAGTCTTCCTCTCCTGTTTGCCCCCCTTTATGAACTTCCCCCCCTTAAATTCCTGCAACTGGAAGCCGTGTGGAACAACAGGAATCGGTGGGAACTTGGTGTCTATTGTCCTCCATATAAACACTCAACAACTCAGAGCAGCAGCATGTAAATGTCACCACAGCTCGCTACAGTTGTTGATGAAAGGGGATAAATATCCAGCGTAGCTCAATTTCTGTTCTCTTGTAAACATGGAAGTCTCTGGGATTGTTCTTTGTTGGGAGAACAATACGTGGTTTTGCAGTCACACTGTTGATATGATGGAAATGTGTGAACTAAAGAGGGCCTCGCGGGAAGGTTCATGGAGATATGAACATTCCTGTCCAACATTTTAAATTATTTCACTTTTCCTTTCCCCTGCAGGTGGTCTGTGCCAGCTCCACGGCAGCCACCGTATGTGTAGCTGCCGCGCGGGATTTACGGGCCAACGCTGTGAAATCAACATCAACGAGTGCTCCGGGAACCCGTGCATCAACGGAGGCACCTGTCTAGACCGAATCAATGACTACACCTGCGCCTGTCCTGCAGGCTACAGCGGACGCAATTGTGACAGACCCCTGGATGAGTGCTCCCTGCATCCCTGCAAAAATGGGGGTATTTGCACTGGGGGGGGTGGGACGGGGAAGCCCCCAGCTACCTGTGAATGCCCTGCTGGTTTTGCTGGGCCGACCTGTGACTACGTTACTGCCGTGACGTCGTCAGTTGGAGCCACAGAGGACAATTTCCAGTGGGCTGCGGTCTCTCTTGCTGTGGGGCTGATGGCACTGCTCGTGCTGGTTTGCATGGTGGGCTTGGCTTTGAGGCACATACACAGGCAGGCCCAAAGGGAAAGCGGAGACACAGAGACTATGAACAACTTGTCCAACTTCCAGAGGGACAACCTAATCCCGGCATCCCAGCTGAAAAACACCAACCATAAAATCGGCCTTGAGGTGGACTGTGACTCCGAGAAGTTGAACTTTATCCATAAAAACTATCACTTGGACCCTTACAACTCTAATTCAAAAGAGTTCAAGGATGAAAAGTCACAAGGAGACAAAAGTCATATTTATGACAAGTGTTTAGAAGACAAAATGCCCTTAAGTCGAGTGTACAGGTAAGAGATACTCTCATTTGTATTAACTTTGATCACACACCTTAAGCTCCTAGTTGGACTACTTAAAAATCATGTAAACGTGATAATATCCATCAAAGCTGCTAGGAAATGCCCATCCATTTACTCTGTCAAATGTGTTTTAACAGTAGTTTCAAAAGCACGCCAAGTGCTGTAAATGGATATATTGAGTCACGCACTGTTTTATTTGAAGTTGTTTGAATCCAATAAGCCCTTATGTGTATTCAAAATTGCAGTTTACTAGTATTGGACAACCGTGTTGCTTCACATCGCCGCTACACTGCCTGCCCCCTCAGTTTGTGCCTGTGTGTAGCTCTGCCATGTGCTTCCAGTTTGTGATAACACAAAGTGTGATTTGTGTTTGCAGTGAAAAGCCAGAGTGTAGGATATCAACGATATGTTCCTCAAGAGACTCCATGTACCAGTCAGTATTTGTTATAGCAGAGGAAAGAAGGGAGTGCATTATAGCAACTGAGGTAAGCCAAGAAACAACTGCATTCAGCACATCCTTAGATCCTCCATTCAAAAGTCATCATATCGTCCCAGCGCTGCCATTGTTAAACCATTGTGGCAAAATTATTGATATTAAGACTGTAACCCAATAATGTGCGTAACTTTTAACTGTCAATTGGCTAAAAGATGACCCGAGGTCTGAATTCCCTGATTCTTTGCATGTGTTTGCCACAGTCTGGTCTCAGAGATGCTTTTTATTTGTTTTTACTTCTTTGGCGTTTGGAGGAATTGTGGAGTTCTTAAGTTGTTCATTTCCAAGCAAAATATCATGCATGTACCGCTTGGACATAATCAAACAATGCCAAAAAACACACTGAACCGTCTGTATCCTCGCTTATCATTGTCTTGTTTTATTTAGTTCTGTTTTTTCTGATTTTTTTTCCTGTCCTCCCCCCCGCAGGTATAAAGTGTGAGTGGTTTGAAAGCGAGGGACCGAAGAAAAACACACAATCAAGGCAGAATATAATATTCTGGATTGTTTACAAATGCCGAGAAGAGACGGGAGATTGTTTTAGATGTCCACTGCTGCTCTTGAACACTTGAGAACTGGAGAGAGCAGAACCTTCTGCTCCGCAGGCAAACAGGAAACAACGACAAACAAAAAAAAAACAAAGCAAAAAAAAAACACTAAAAAAAATGGAACAAAACTGAGAATCCTTGTGTTGACAAATGTTTGTATGCAAACATGTACAGAGAAGGACCTCTCTTGATTGTGACAATGGTTAAACAAATAGACTGACTGCGTGAGGTGTGAAGACTGAAGACTGACAGAGCCTCAATGAAATGGTTATTTATAATCTCAGCCATCCTGGACAGTAGAATGAGGCGAGGGTGGATCGCCGCCACTCACTTTTGGCCTTGTGTGATAATCATGATGACTCTTTTTAGCCAACTAATCAGTTAAATGTTGCCTAGGATTTGACCCTTCCAAATCCCCTAAGCTCACTCCTGCCACCTTCGCCTGCTATGCAATACTCAGGGTCGAGATGAGTGAACTCACCCACCATCACAATCCAACCTCACGAACACTGAGTGATATGAATGTCTAAGAAACAATCTTCAATCATGTGAAAATGACTGGTTGGACTGTTGGAAGATTGTATGCAGCCCAAATTCACTAGAAGCCTTAAAAGTGGGAGGGGGATGGGGGGAGTGAATGCTAAATTTGTGCCCTTGTCTGTTTTCTTGGATCATTTGCACTACAAAAAAAATCTTCCTCTTAATCTAGAGGGAGTTGTGGGGAAAGAAAAAAAGAAAAAAAAAAAAGGAAAAACCACAGGAACGCAGCAATCTCTGCTGTGCCAGCAAGATCCAAGCGAAAGGAAAAGTATGCATAGAAGTGTTTTTATGCAGCCCAACTGAGGAAAACAAAGAGACTCACGACCGGAGGAAAAGACTGTCACACCACTGCCTGCCTATAATAAATTTCAAAACTACAGAACCAATAATGTAATTTTTAAAAAATGATTATTTCCAGAGTTTTAATTTAAATATGACACATTGTTCTTTATATGTTTTATAATATTATTTTGTATATAATGCATATTTATAAGGACCAAACTTCTGAGGAATAAACTTCATTGAAAACAGTTTTTAATTTGATGTTAGTAAATGGAGGAAATGAATTTATTTTTCGTGTGTTTTTAATTAATGAAATTGAGTTCAAAATGACGATGGAACGTGTCTTGTGTTTATTGTATTTTTAAATTCATGCATGGGTCTTGAGCCTTGCCTGTTGGTGAAAACCATATCCATATTCTGAATATCGATTCCAGCTGCTCCTTCATATCCACACTTAATATGTTACGTTTTCAACATTAGGTAGACATTCAGAGCTGGTGGACTACAGCATCACTACTTGAGTAATTCCCTGAAACGCCTTTGGCTCCCGTCCCACACATCCACCCCATCTTCTCTCTCTGGCCTCAAATTGGCTTGAAATTCAAATCCGTTTCCAAGGATACCACCCCCTCAAGCTGGAAATGGTGAAACAAAGCCAGGCACAGGGCAAAGGGGAACGCCCCCCACCTCTCATAATGCTCGTACGCACGCGTCTGCGCACACAGAGCCAAGCAAACAGATGCAGTGGGGGAGCAGAGAGTGACTGTGTAGTGCCATAAAAACAGCAGCATATGCCAGGGGTGCACAGACCTCCTCCCATAAAAACACACGCGCACTCGAGCACTTACAGGCTCCAAAACCCTCCTCCCCTTCAGGGTTAAGAGCAATGTTTCAATGCCCCGGTTCTGGACAACCCACTCCAGCGAACAAAGGTAGGGAGAAGTCCTGGCACTGGGGCCTTCACCAGAGGGGAGGGGAAGACAGATGGGAGCCAGTAGATCAGCTATGAATCCATATAAACAAAAAAAGATAACTGTTCTGGAGAGACTGACTTGTCAGAGCAGTCAGATCAATGCTATTGCCCTTTGGCCCAATGGTGTATTTGAAGATAACATTGCTCTGTACAGTTTTGGTGCGAATATCATGTCATGTCTGGGAAACACCAAGCAAAGGTTGACCTGCGGGTTTGAAAATAAATGGAGGTGAATTAAGATCCCTATTAGTCCCAGTTGACACATTCATGGTGATTTTTAGATTATCATCGGAAAATTCATGCAATTCTTAAAGTGATTTCTCTCTCATTCTCAGAAGTGTCTCTACTTGCCGCTTGAAGACGGCAGCCTGTTGCAGCAGCTCAACTGTTACTGTAACACATGAATTTCCCCTTGGGAAGCAATATTCATTCATTCACTTGCAAATTTCTAATTTCTTTTTTTTTTTCTTCACGATGAATATATTACAGATTTTTTAAGTTAATATATTGGGCTTTTTAATGTATTTGCGGATGATTTATTCCAATTTGTTTGACTGTATTTCATTTTGGTTTCCCTTATTTATTTGTTGTATTTTATTTCATTCTATTCTATGGCTTGTTTTAAAATATTACTTTTGAGTTTTTACAAAGTTTAGTATTCCCGTAAATTGTGAGGTTATTTCTTTATGTCTTGCTGAATTACAGTTTGTTTTTGTCAATTTATGCAGTAAAGATCCCCATCTGTCAAAAAACGAAAACATTTAGAAAACTAGCTGCCCCAAGCATTTATGTTCACAATAACTGGTGTTAAAATCATTGTGAAATAGTTTTTAGCGGCAAAACCTTGACTATCAGAGCTGGCTGGCCTGTACTTCAGGAATAATATTTTTAGCCAATCCACCTTATCTCCGCCTCCCAATTAACAAATCATGCAACAGTCAACACACTCTAATCAGAGGCAAACAACACTCAACGAAAAAATTTCACACACATCCTGTTGGCTTGCTGACCAGGGCATCCTCATCTAAGTGACTATGCGTGTGAGTGCATCTATTTTTGTGTACACGCGCATATGTGTGTAAAAAAATGATTGCAGAACAAGCAGAAAAAAATGGCAAAAAGGTGCTTCCGGCATAGCTGAAGAAAAACACTTGTTATCTAAACAATGAATCATGATTTAAAGTCCCCCCTTGCATCGCTCAGATACCCAGCCTGATGAGGTTTTTTCCCACCGTCGCAGTACACCTTATAAAGAGACGAGCACCTTCATTCATAGTTGATAGCATTGCACATGCAAGGGCTCTGGTCTTTGGCCTCCAGGTCTCCATAGTATGGCCAGGCACTTTCATTGTGTTATAATCACAGCATCCTGTTTGTGACCCAGTGACAACAGTTCCTGTTTCCTCCCTGATTGAAAAATGCAGAACATGCCGGCACAGGCAAACTCATTTTCTCACGCATTGCTTTCTGGTGTTTGCACTTGCTTCGCACAGAAGACGCAAGTTTTCAGGAAACAACGGCAAAACAACTGAGGTTGCAGGCAAACAACCTAATCACCATTATTTATTGTAAATGAGGGAGCGGGGGAATTTTAACCGCAAAGGTAGCTGATTCGAAATTGCATTTGAATGACGTTGAATTCCTTCTGAGCAAAACATTTGTTTTTTCGTGTTTTTGAACATTAACAAGATTTGCTGCCCCAGGCTGACCATATATGAGTCATTCAAGAAAAAAAAAGTCAATTTCCCACTTTGACACTGTTATATTGATAATTTCCTGTGAATCATTTGTAATGTAATATTTATATTTATATTTATATTATATGAAGGTAGTTGGCGTGAGAGAGGAGGATACAGAGAATAGGGTTAGATGGAGGAGGTTGATTCGCTGTGGCGACCCCTGAAAGGGAAAAGCCAAAAGGGAAAGAAGAAGAAGATATTTATATTTATATTACTAAATATATATCATATTTTATTACATCTAATCTTTTAAATATCAGATTAAATATGTATTTCCATTTTATCAGGTGAGTGCCATCTCGTGTATTTCTGAGAAATATTTCCTGGTTTTCAAATTTTTAGGATTTTATAGTCACTGTGGGATTGACAGTCATTTCTGCATCAACAATCTCTTTACCGAAACCATGTTTAAGTGTTGCTTTGTTCCCGCCTTTTAATCCCTCTTGTATTCTTCAATCTGTCTGTGCATTACTATTCAGCATGTTAGCAAATAATAATAATGATTTTAAAGGTCTGGCTACCTTCTGAGTCATTATGCAGGCATTTGCTGGCAGTCTAAACACTTTCCTACTGCCGTCTGGCCTGGACAACTGAGGGAGGGAAATACAAAATTTGACCCCAGCACCGACTCATCATGCATTTTTACTGAAGTTATTTTGACACTTGACCTAGCATGTTGTGGATGCAAATCAGAGACAGACTAAAGTGATATCATACAATGCTGGCATGAAGCATCTAAATTTTGTCATTAGCTGCACTTGCAGTTGTCTCATTAATTAACACTAGGTGTCAGTAAGATGCCCACGCACAGGAAATGAGCAGGGGGTGTTTGCTAAGTCAAACCCTAAGGTGCACATAAGATGAAATGATCAAGTTAATGAATATGAAGAAAAATCTAATTAACCATAATTAAGTAATAAGACAAAATAATGACTACTAATTGGATCACAAGGTACAATAAACCGAATGGAAAGTAAAACAATTGGAAAGGTTTTTTAAATTCCAACCATCAATGTGTAGAGCTCTCTGTTAGGCAAAGGATAATTACTTTTTTCCTATTGCTGTCTTCTTGGTTCAATAGATTTGCTTATGCTTGTCGTAATCTTCTTGTCATGACAACTGGACTTGAATTTCTTCTCTTGAAGATGTTTCACCCCTTGTTCAAGAGGTTTCTTCAGTTCTACTGACCTATGGGGAGTTTCTTTGGTGAGTTTCTGTCATTAAAACTGAAGAAGCCTCTTGGACGAGGGGTGAAACGTCTTCAAGAGAAGAAATTCAAGTCCAGTTGCCATGACACGAAGATTACAACAAGAATTCACCATGACCTGGATGACTGAGAACATTCACAGACATAGATTTGCTTACAAAACTCATACCTTGAGGTCGAACTGACCCAGGAAATCTAGGAAAACAAGTGCCCATCAAAACAAAAAAATACAAAGCAATAATAACATGTTTGTACATAAAGAAAAAATGGAATCGAGGCATAAATGTTATGATACATGCTTGCAAAAACAACAGCATGTTCAGACTTCAGTGCTAAAGTGTTCTGAGCTAAGAATAATTTGTAATTCCTGTTTTTATTCTCCTAGAAGAGGGATTATGCAATGTTTTGGTCTGTTATTCAAAGTATGCGCAGTGTTTCGCTTCTCCTTAAAACAGACCAGACTTTTGTTATGAGGAGGGATATATTTTGAGCATGGCAACCTAGGATGAAGATCATATTTCATTGAAGCCGCTAATCCTGCTTGATTTATTTCTGGATGAGTTGGCTTGATTTTTAAAAAAAAAAGCATGTGGTCTTTCAATAACTTGACCATTGAAGACGAGTAAACTTCATCTTAGCATGAAAGGACAAAGCATAATGGGATGGAAGCTCTTCCAGGACACTGTGGTGCTCAAAGCCTCGGACCAAAAAGTGCCTTAGATTTGTGAAGAGCTGATTCAGTTGGTTAGCCTCTTATCAAGGCAGATAATGCCAGCTATTTATAGATAATCTATTTATTGAGCTCAGATGAGCCTGGGATTCATCAGAGGTGGCTGATATTTTTATTTGTTGGATATCAAATGTTCTTGATCATCTCTACAGAGATGTCTATCTGCCTGGGTCAGCAGTTTTTACAAAATTGGAGCAGTTTTACATTTTCATGCCTGTTTGTCTTCAGATTTATTGATTATATTTGTAACTTGAAATATGTGTTTTTATAATCCAAACCTGAAGTCAGTGATTTATTACCAGCTGGAAAAAGGTTAAAATTGAACACAGATCGAGAGGGGCCTTGAGAGCGGCATGCTTACTATCTGTCAACAGGTTAATGTTGAAGTAGAAAAAAAGAAAAAATTCAAACTCTTATTTGAAATATGCACTATTTAAACTTGTTATCGACCACATGATAAGGGTTTCGGGTTACATTATAAAGGCTCTGTGATCTTGACTCCCTTCCAGGAAAAGCTGGCCAGTGTTATGTTGAATAATTAATTTCAGATGATATTGCACAGTGTAAGCATCCTCAATTCACCTTTCTTTTTATTAATAAACCCCCAAACATGTGGTCTATTGCACTGCTGTTGGTCGCATTGCTCAATAGAACAGAAGGAACAGAATGTAACACACTGAGGCATGGTGCGGGATCAGTCAGCCTGGCCTAACTTGCTGAATAAAAATCAATAATTTACAGCCCATGTTCATAATATTCACCAATATTGTTGAAAGAAAAAAATGCTCACATGACATTGTCAACTTCTGGCTCATTAATGATTTTGAACAGAGGAAGGCGAGGTATCATTGGTCTTCCTTGACCTTTGTCCCACCACTTGATCCTTTGAGTTACGTAATGTGGTATTCCTGGCTCATATCAACATCTATCTCGCTGTGACTATATAAACATGAGGCTGCCTTCCATGGAGGGACGATAGAAATGGTAACTTGGTAGCTATGTCAACCTTTATAGGGTAGTAATAGCTGCCTACTTATCTGTGTTTTGACCCTAAAATAAAGTTAATAAAACAGACAATGACAATGTCAGTTAGAGGTATAATTGCAGATCTAACTCACAAAACAATCAATATTGTGAAGAACATGGTGTACATCATCGTGAAAACAAGCAATATTAAGGGGTGTCAAAAATGGTGATGAGATGATGACTTTTACAATCTAAAAATCACATTAAAACTTACAAGCACATGATAGTTGGCAAAATGTTACTTTTAACTTTGTTCTTAGTTCATTATCATGTAAATAACGCCTTATATGGGTCTACCCCGGCACAGAACTGACGCAATGGTCTGCTGTATTGCTCCTGTTTTCCTCGAAATACGGTGGAACATTGCATCAGCCAAGACAACACTGGAACTCATGGAAACCCTTTCAGGGAATGAAGTCTGAACTGACTAATCACGCATCGATGCAGTTTAACTGACAGTTTTGTGACCAATCGTGGAAGGCTATACATGTGCGTCATCTACAAAACTCAGCAAATAATACAACGAGTTTTATTTAATCCCCGCCTTATTCAGCGCACCAAAACGTAATTGGAGCATTTGCAAAGAAGGCAGAAAATATATTTGCTACTATTGGTTAGAAATTCCAAACAACTTTAGCACGCCCACCCTGGACTATATAAATTCATGAGCTCAATCTCGGCGTCTGAGAGGGAGAAAACGGTTCGTATCCACTCGATTATGAATTTCGGTTCACGGTAATAATTGATTTCGACGGCGGATTTTGAAAAAAATTTGAAGCTTATTTATTGGCTTACAAAAATATTAACTGCCGGCGTAGCAGCTGGCCAAAGCTTTTTTTTCCTTTTTTAACTTGTCTGGAGGCCTAAAAGGCTGCCATGGATTTTTAAGACATAATGCGGCACCTGTAATGCAATGGCGATGCATAGTGCAAGGCGAAACCAACTGCGAAATTCCATCTTCGCAACTGTTAAGCAGTTGGGCTCCAATACCGTCCGCGGTATACCTGCGAGCCAACCGGTACCACTGCTGCTGGACCGGAGGAAGCTAACGTTAGCTAGCTAGTCACCTCAGCTAGTCGTCTATTGACAAGGCAGTCCATATAGATCCATCTTAACGTCGTCAAAGCTACCGATCAAAAACAACAAAAATGAAGCCTCAAGATATCATCGGCGCGAAAAGGAGCCTGTGGATCTTCGGATACGGGTCGCTGGTGTGGAAGCCAGATTTCAAGTACAGGAGCAGCAAGGTCGGCTACATCAAAGGCTACAAGCGACGTTTCTGGCACGGAGACAACTTCCACCGCGGAAACGACGAGTTGGTAAGATACCTTCATGAAGTGACTTGTGTACGAAAAGTGTGTTTAGGGTTGTGGCGGCTCACTGCGAGCTGGGACGCTTGGTTGTTTGGGGAAGGGAGGGGGGGGGGGGGGCTGTTCTTCCAGGCGGTGGCAGGGGCGGGACCTTTCTCCCCCCTTTTCC
>CAAKHD010005827.1:122311-154130 GCA_901007705.1 Fistularia tabacaria
TGTGTGTTTTTCTTTATCATACTAAAACTGTATGTGAGTGTGAGCGCGTTAACTTTGTTTAGGTGTGGTGATTGTGTCCCTCGTCTCTATCTATAAGTGTGTGTGTGTGTGTGTGTGTGTGTGTGTGTGTGTGTGTGTGTGTGTGTGTGTGTGTCTGAGGCAGTGTGGTCAGGTGACTAGCCTCAATTAATACAAATACTGGACTCCCTATTTTGAGTTTAGGCACAGGTCATCTGTGGGGTTCACAGTGAGAGTAGGTCAGTTCTGTGTGTGTGTGTGTGTGTGTGTGTGTGTGTGTGTGTGTGTGTGTATATGTGTGTGTGTGTGTGGGTGGGAGTGTGCATGTGCGTGTGTTTACGGTAAGATAGTTCATTCATGCACCTATGGTGTGTGAGTGCATCACTGAGCCGCCGGACCACTGGGGCCCTTGGCCTTCCTTACTGCAGCATGGCTGTGGTGGTGACCAGGGGTCAGAAGTTTGTTGGGGCTGGGAGTGCCTCCCTTGGCCTGCGGAGATGAACTTTTGCTGGGATTAAAGGCGGGGCTGGTACCAGACCTGCCCAGGGAGGGCTGCAGGGGCAGGGGGCTGGACGCAGAGAGGCCCGCTGAGAGGAGGGGGCACATATTCAAGATGTTAATGTGGCATTACAAGATAGGGAGAGGAAGTCTGATAATTAACTATTTTTTCAGAACATTTTCAATGTTTTATTTCCCAATAAAAACAATAATAAATAGCCAATAAAGCAAATTAAGAAAAGTTTCATGTGAAAGGTAATTATGTTGCTCGATCTGGAATTTTATTACGAAACTGACTTTAGGGATTTTTGCGTAATAGACTGTGACATTTACAGTGGGAAAAATGCAATCTGTTTGGTAGTTATTAAAATGACTGTTTTTTGCACACAAAGCTCTTCTGGATTCTAAAAACTGAGATGTTACAGAACACAGAAATGCCACAGCATTTGCTGATGAAAGTGACTGTCTAAATGACAGTTACGATGTATTGGAACCTTGGACCATGAAAAAACACAAGAGCTTCTTTAATCGCAGTTCAGACAGGGAAAGATGTGATGTTGCAATTATGTTTTAATGCATTTGCAGAATAGCTTGTGCAGAATCTACAAACCTTTAGAAACACTGTAACCATATGCAGCATAAGCTGCAGCCGACGCAGCTGCTGCACCAGCCATCGCCCCTGCCATGGCTGCCGCGCTGCCTGCCGCCGACTTGCGCCCGCGTCCTTTTCCGACTGTTTTGGCCCCGCTGCCTGATCCTTTAGGACGTCCTCGGCTCCGCCCGGACCTGCCTCTGCCCATGCTTATGGTGTCTGAAGCTGGAACACCTACGAGAGTAAGAAGGCTCTGGCTATTGTTACTTTGTACTTGTACTCTTAAATCATAGATTACCAGATGCTTAAACACACAGTCATTTTGTCAATTCATCAGAAAACAGCAGTAAAATGCTGTGGAAAAATACCTCAATGTTGCAAGAGGGTACATTTTGCAGATATGGAGAAGCATCCCTGGATATTCATCATTACGGTATAAGCTTTAATACAGGATCAGTGCTCACCTTTTCATCACTGGGACCTAAAACATACTGACAATATGATAAATACTACAGTACATTATCGTTGTACTTTCTCCCTGTACCTATCCACTGAACTCATCCAAATGTTGTGGTCCCCACTCTGGGGGTTGGGGGTGGGCCTGTTAGATTGAGCCTCCAGGATTCAATCTCACGCTTCCTCTTTTTTTTTGCATTTGAATTTTCAAGCAAGCCACTCATTTCATCAACTACCCGCAGGTCAAAATCTCCTCATTAAAGTGTAATAATAATTATCCATAACATCAATAAATTCTCTGTGTAGCTTCCTCTCACTGAACAGAAGAACCCCGAACGTTGCGGCCAAAAACAAATGTGAGCAGCGAAGTGACAAAAGCCAGACTTCTGTGTGTGGTAAAGACCATCACGCAAACCGCACTGATTTCCTTTTCTATCATCGTTGCAATGTGATAATGCAGGAATGGATCACACATGGTGTGTTTTGTTTAAACCACTGGGAGATTTCAGAATGAAGACAAGCTGCACATATTGCTTGCATAAATACTCTCCTCACGGAGGATGGAAAAAAAAAAAGAATAATTAAACGGGAACATCTGACTGTGTGTGCGTCATAGGTAGCAAATTGAAGTGGAATCAATCGGCAAGGTCAACCTTTATGCCTCTTCCCAGAACTGCATTCCCATAACGGAGGAGCAACACTGAATAACTACAATCAGAAACAAATGGAATGATTATACAAACAAATGTTAATCAGAAAAAACAATAAATTAGGTCTGATTCTGTTCATTATCCTCTTCGAAGGATTTATAAATATGCCCTTTGAAAGGCACAACAGAGCTGTTACAGCAGCCAACAATTATCAAAGGCCCTGAAGTTTAACTGCTGAATGCAACATGAACAACATAATGCCCCTTTTTCATATCTGTCCTGAAAATATTTTGATATTCAATTTGATGCCTGCGCAGTTTACACTTTCAGCTTTTGTGAATGCAACATATTTGTGAATGCAACATCTAGGAAATGCCTTTCATTTTTATAAGTAAAATTTGGTTAAAAAATAATCTAATTTGAAAGTCAAAGGTTAAGGTCACCATCATCCTGCAAACCTTTTTCTACATAATTGGAAAATTCATACAAAATGTCAAATAGATTGAAAGGGGGATATTCAAAATCCAAAAGATCACATGTCTACCTCATTGTGACGATATATTGTTCCATAAAGTCCATTGCTTTGAACATTATAAAGTCCTTTTTGAGTTTTCATCGAATGACTGGACAAAGATGTAAAATTAAAAGGGGCTGGCATTTCAGTGCAATATATTTTTGTTTTATTACTTTGTAATTTGATGTTTTTAAAGTCACCAGTAAACCCCTTTTCCACATCTGCATAGAGTTAAGTATTTGATACGAAGCCCCCTGTGGCTCTTTTAGGCCTCTGACATGCTGGTGGAGATAGCATATCAGAAAGATATCCCTCGAGTATCTTAACTTTCATCTCATGCACCGTGATTCTCACATACAGGTGGGGACTAACTTGATATGTGTGAGCTATAAATGATTGAATGTTATCCAATTAATTTGAATAGTGCGTATGAGACTATCTTTGACAAGCAAAACAATGCTGACCATTCATGTTGTCAGAGACAGATCCAGACACAGACGCGGGGGAGTTGGTGGCGCGAGACTGTGGCGCAGAGGAAACCTGGTCGTCCACGATGACTAGCATGTCGCTGCTGCTCTCGTCTGCATCAGCGTCCGGTGGCAATGAGCCGGGCTGCAGCTCACTGCTGAGGGAGATCTGGCCGTGCAGAGGAGCAGACATAGACATACACACAGGCTGAGGGTCAGCACCACAGGGAACATGGAAAAAGGGCTGGTGCAGTAAAGGGGCCAGGCAGGGATGGTGAGGGGAACAAAAAGAGGAAAGAACCCAAAGAGGAAAGGAATCAAAGGAAGTGAGGGATGGAATGGAGAGAAGAGACAGAGTAAGTGATGAAGGAAGTTGAAAAGAAATCAAGAGACACAAAACAACGGGTTAAAAAAAGATTAAGGGAAATATAGAATAATTAATTATAAACAAAGAAACAATGAGATTTTAAATTAGGACAGTGAATCGCAGAAGCAAGATGGCGATGCCAGCAGAGTATAGGAGCACAAGATGGGAGAATGAGAGAGGATGTTTGTGAATGTGACCTCAAGTTTACTGATAAAGAAGCTAGGTAAGACCGGGTGATATGGGATAGGGTTATAACACTCAGATCTTCCCTTTTTAATGTCGTAGCATCAGAATCAGAATTCAACCTTAAGTTGGCTAAACAATCCCAATTCTGTGTAAAATCATCCATTAATGGGGTTAAAAAATACCTAATAGGACAGGTTAACCAATTTATAATTTAGTTTTTTTTCCTGCTTATCAACAAAATCAGCTAGGAAGGGACAAACATACAGGAACTCAACATTTAATTTACAAGTTACAGGTAAATTGCCAAGGGATTAGTTAAATACTGGTGAGGAATCAGCAAGCAGCATATAAAATTATTATACATAGCAGGCTCGTTGCTTACATTAACAATTATACTTATACAGTAAATTAATATAGTACACAACCCTAGCAGCAGGCCACGAACATTTATCATTAATTTAAAATAGCAGAAGTTATTCAAATCACACACATTGACTTTAATTCCTTTCTACTCCTTTACTTTATCAAAAAAAAAAAAAATCTTGCTTCACCTCACTGAAGGGACTGGGCATGGCTGAGTCCATCTCCACGCTAATGAAGGAGTCCTCTCCATCTGCAGAGAGGTTAGAGTTGTCGGCTGATGGCGCATGTGAGATGACCAGGTTCACATCCTTTCTCCTCTTGCTCTCTGACTCCTCATTTTTCTTCTTTAGGGTTCAGTGCCATGGAAGGGGGGTGCAAGAGAAGGTGAGGTAACAATGAAGAATGAGAAATTCCAAGAGAAATATGTTTCCTAACCAGTTTGTTCCTTTGCCCCGTTGGTCTATCAAACACGCGAGACAAAAAGGAGGACAACCTCAATCAGCAAGGATGAATGATATTTGATCCCAAGACGATTATTTATAACGATTTACCCGATTTATGACGTTAGATGGAGCTTCATCATCAGGCTCATTTCAGTCTTATAAAAATAAACTCTTCAAGCTGAACTCTTACGAGAAGAAATTTGAGGGATATTTGTGTCCTCAGTTGGACCAAATGTTAGTTTGACTGAAGATATTTCTATGATATTTTCATTGTTTAAAGATATCAATTTCTACAAGGGAAACAATGGATTTTATTACTTTTGTCTTTATTTCCTTTAAGGACCTGCCTCAAGGGGTTGCATTTTTTTAGTATTTCTAGTGGTAGAACTCAAGAATTACTGTTATTCTGACAGAAGTGCAGACCAATCTAAGCCCCATCGTCTAGTTGTTCAACACATACGAAGGAACGACTGATTCCTGCTTCATATTATGCATCTTACCTTCTCTGCATACTTTTCCCGCTTTCTCTTCCGCTCCTTCACTTTGCTGCTCTCCTCCTGCTGCCTCTTCTCCTCCTGTCTCTGACGCACTGTGAGAAAATGCAAAGTGGAGTGTGAAATCTCTTTTCCTTTAAGTTTTTAAGATCAGCTTGTGAGTTGGTTGGAGATGAAGATGAATGAAATCACAAAATACAGAAAGGTTATAAACTTTGATTGTATTGAAAACATGATCAGGGAAACAGAAGGCCTCTATCCTCCGGGAAGGGGATGTGATTGAAGATTTAATTAGAGAAAAAATGTTCAGTCTTGGTCGCAGATCTCCATCAAATTTAAAACTCAAATGAACTAATATATGTATCTTCTGTGAAAAATCCTCAATGCCAGATGATCGTTTGATGGCAGAAAACAAATCTTTCCTTTTGCTCATCTGTGTATGCACATATGTCTGGTGGTCAAACACTCACATTTCTTCTCCAGCTCATCATCATCCAAAAGCAGGCTGACCACCTCTTTTGGTTTGAGGGTGTCTGGTTTGAAATTGCCTCCAGAAATCACTACCCGTTGGATCTGAGAAAACAGATGAAACAAACCAATAAATCAACAGAATACCTCAATACAATTATTCATCCCTGTGATAGGTTTTATCTATCCAGCACATTTTGAAGATTGAAGCTTGCAGTGAGCATATCAAAATATTTGACAAAAATCAGCAATAGTTATGATCATTTAAATACTAGAAATAAAAATAAATAAAGAAAAAATATAGTGATTGCACTCAACAGTGTCTGATTCAATTCAGATTCAAAGTTTTTATCGTCATTTGCACAGTCCGCAAAAGTGTTTCCCTGAACATTAAATTCTTGACTTGCCTTCCTCAGTGCAGCCAAATAAGTGGTGATAAATAAATAATAAATATACTGTTGGGATCATAATGATGAAGGCAGAACCAGAGAACTAAAATGCATATCTTCATTCCTCATAGCCATTGAGTTGGATTTTGTTGACCTTTTATTACTGTTTGTCTTTCATACCTCGCTCTTCTCTTTTGCTCGTTGCAGGATTCTTTCCTCGATGGTTCCCTGGCAAATGAGGCGATAGACCGTAACCTGCTTGGTCTGTCCCAACCTGTGTGCCCGGTCCATGGCCTGCTGGTCCACTGTTGGATTCCAGTCACTGTCGTAAAAGATAACCTAAGAGAAAAGGACAGAAGGAAAAGGGATGATAGTTTTCTAAAAAGGTCTGACATTAATTGGTCAGGTGAAGTTACTGCTTTTTAATGCACTGTGATTGTTCTAGCTCCATTAAGCAGACACCCTTGTGTTTCATTTTTGAGAGGAATTGAAACTATTCTAATTTTACTACCAATTCAACATGAAAGATGCCCAGAATCAATGATAATTTCATACTCATTGTTTGAAGATCTTAAGCCACCTTGTACTATGGAGGCGCGGAGGGAGATTTTGAGCATTAAATACAGAAATTTTAAATTACATGTACAAGGATTCCACTTCAAAACAAATATATACCACGGTGCCCCATGATGGAAAAATGGTACTGAACTGCTGAACCATTTATGTCTTTTCTTGATGTGAGAGTTATATATAAGGTGAACATATCATTTAGTGTTTAATTACTAATACAAACAGCAGAGCAGCTTATACTTTGGAAGTGTGTTTGCGAGGTGTTTTTCTTCCAGTGTGCCAGTGACTTACAGTGTCTGCAGCGGTCAGGTTAATGCCGAGCCCACCAGCCCTTGTGCTCAGCAGAAACACGAAGATATCCGTCCTGAGCGATACAAAGGGGTGCAAAGAATGACAATGATGAAAGGTGAGAGTCAGAACTGAAACATATCAACTGCAGTAACAATGCAAGTGTTCACATATGTTGGAATAAAAGGACGCTGAAATGTAAAATAAGAACTATTTCCACCCCTTCTGTCAAATCTTAACTGAATCCATTCCTGAAGCTTGTCAAGCAACAATTTTGGCTTGAATGAGAATGCTGTATAGGGTACAGTCTTATAGAAATGTAAAAAAAAAAAAGACATTGAAATGTAACGATACTGTATAAAACATGAAAAATGGTTTCGCCTGCTCCAAACTACAATGTCAATCAGTGGCGCCAGAGAGCTGTGCGCTAATGTAAACCAGGGCATCGGCTCAAAAGCAAAGGCTGACAAATTCATCTATTCTACACATGCCTATGTAAGATTAAACTGTGCACTGATTGAGGCAATATACAAAAGAGCCAGTTTTTGTTAGTTGCTGGCAAAGAAAAGTTGGTTCATGCGCACACGCACACACATGCACGCACACGCACAACTTTACCCACCGACTTTGGAAGTCCGCGACCATGTCTCTGCGTTCAGATATCTTGGAGGACCCATCAAGGCGCATATAGGTGTGTTTGCGATAAACCATGTACTCCTAAAAAAAAAAGAAAAGGAATGGTCTTAGGAATCATGAAACCCAAAACGGGTATTTCTCTACGTAGGGGTTCTTTCTTGGTTTCATTGATGACACCGTACTCCCGCATGGATTTATTGCCAATAGCTGCAGGATTTTGCTGTAAAGACCAAACCATTCATTGGTTAAAGTGTGGTTGGGGGTCTCTTTAAACCCCCACTTATATTTTCCAACAATTCTGCAGTGTCTCAATAACTAGCACATCATCTTCCCAGCTTCCTCATCCTCTGTTCCATTTGGTCCACCGTAAACCTTGGCATCGTCTTTATGCATTCACTTTAATGAAAAATACAAATTACAGTATCTTGTCACTTTTAAGATGTACAATTTGGATGACAAACTGATCTAATATGCCAAAAGAATCACAATTAGAAATCCAAATGAAATTCTTTCATCACTGCTTTTAGTGCCTAAAAGCTTTCTTTTTAGCTCAATGAGAATGATAAAATGTTCTCCTGGAACACGGAGCCCTTCGGTTAAATCATAAAACACTTAATAATGTAATATTTTTCTTTTTACTCCCTGAACCTCCATTCTTGGAACTCACTTGCTCAACCTCATGTAAGGTTGGGCTTCTGTTGTAAAGAACAATAATGTGAAAAATGCGACTAGTATTTAGTTGGATCCGGAGCAGGACTATTAAAAACTGCTAAAACTGATTTCTGGGAAACTGATTGACAACTGGACCGTGGGCTAAAAACATTAAAATATTTTCACTAATTTCCAAGGAAATGTGACACAAACATAGGGCATATTAGGGCATTATATCTTCATATAATTTATTCAGGTTTAGACAGAAACTGCAAGAAATGAAAATTTAAATATTTTTTGTCAGTCTTCTCATTAATACATGCGTTTTTTCCGCTTAATCTTTTTTATCCTTCAACTATTTCAGAATGCAGCAGCAAGTTCATCTGTTTGCTTCGATATACTGACAGTACTTTGAAACATTTCTTTTGATGAGGGGGTCTTCTGTCTTCCTCTACGTGGACCAACTGCAAAGTGTCCTAGATCCTAGATTAATGAAGCTAAGTTGAGGAAAGGGACAATAAGTTCAATAAAATTCTTCAAAATATAAATATTTGCCTCTGTGAGGTACTTTTCTTTTCTTTCAAATACTTATATGAAAGAAGGTGAATTTCTGCTTTCTGAAACAAACTGGACACTGAACATTCTGAAATCCCTGAACCTCTGATTTTAAAAAGGAAAAAAAAAGACTATTAAAAAGGAAAATGGAGTTGCAGATGGTTTGTCGCTGTTCACTCTGGGAAGTCACCAACCTACACATTCAATTTCTTACTTTTGTTCTAAGACACCTATATTTGTTGGAACCGAGGTTCAGAAATTCTTTTTATTTTATTGAAGTATTTCTGTCAGAGAACAACCTCATATTTGAGATGTTAGAACGTCAAATTTCTGAAGCTCACTTGTAGAGCATGAAACCTGAATCCAGGAAATTGATATCCTGGCCTTCCGCAAGTCTGCTAAGTTGTTCTGAATGAGGATACGGGGGTCTTTGGGTCTGATGAGAGGGGCCCCGAAGGGCAGAGGTCAGAGCACAGGCAGTGAAGAGGTGATATGTTGATCTCTCATTAAGAACTGCCTTGAACCCCTGACCCTCTCGATGAAACATGCCAACCAGTCACAATTGCCAGCACACATTAGAAGTCACCCCGCAAAATCATTACTGGTGCTATCAATGATTTGACACCATGTTTTCAGTGACCCTCCAAACCTCATTCCTGAAAAACCCTCTGGCCCAGCAGGGCCTGGCCTTCTCTGTGTATCTGGCTCTGTTCCCAATTGCCCCATCTGCTCAGAGTGATCACTGCATTAGGGACCGTTAGCATTGTGCTTGCCAAACTGCTGCTGACGTAGTTGAATTGTGGTTTGATGTCTTGCAAGCAGGATGTTGCAGATACTGTTGTCCTTCATCTGTTTTAATGTTCGAAATGAAACCGTCCCGTATTAAGGGTTATTAAGTCTTTGCAGTAATGCTGCATGTTATTGAATTCTGCCACTTGATTTTGTAATATTGAATTCAACAAATCAAGCAGTGTGTTGAAGTAAATTTAGTGGACATCATCTGTTTTGTCTGGCAACAAGCTATTGAGTAGTATATGTTGGAAAATTCTTCACGGTGTGGCTACATAAAACAAGCACAGCTGCAATAAGGCCAACATTGTAAATGCATTGTGCAGTTACAGATGATTCCAAACCCAGCAACTGCATGACATGCTATCAAAAACAAATGGATGAACACAAATATAAAATATTGAAAAAATTGAGAGAATTCTAAGTCCATTAGACCATAAAAGCTGAGAGCCTCTCCATGTTAAAACATCTAGCATAAATGTGGGCTAACATTCACTGTCAAAACTTACAATTCTTGATTTGCTGTGGCAGAAATGCAAAGCGATAATCAGGTTCAAGCATATCATCGTAAAATCTAAATTGAAATTCAATATTCATACTGATTACAAAGGTCACTGTATCCAACATTATGATGATATATAATGAAAAGAGAAACTGACAGGCAAACATAGTCAAACCATCTTCTCTGTGATCTTTATTTCTTGATACAATCATGCCTTGATTTTTTGGCAGCAGCACCAAAGACTACTGGGTACGTCCTTGCCAACTCTAAGCCGCAGACTTACAGCTCAATAAAGTATCGTCAAAGCAGCCACAGGCACTCAAGTAGCTGAGCAGTGACTTAGCGGCTCGGCATCGCTCTTGGCTGCTGCCAAAAAAAGCCACCAATGTTGTTTTTCTTCAGGCCACCCAGAGCTCAGCGATCCATCACCCAGCAATTTGATGTCACCAGAAGAACCAGCAGCCGACCGGCGACAAAAACAACTATGCTAATGATGGAGATTAGCCTCAGAATCTCCTTCACTCGCTTTCTTAACCTCATGTGCAGGAAATTGAGTCCATCTGCAGCATTTTCATCTATGAGCGGTGAAAATGATTAAATAGTTGAAAAACCTTGAGCCAGACTGGGAAAATATATAATTTCAAATTTTAGATCTCTAATTAACAAGAAAAGGAGATGCTCTAGCCAACAACCATTAAGGTTTCGACGAGCACCTCAATGATGCATCAGACACTGTAGGGGATTCTCGACACCGTTGTTTATTCATGGCCTCAAACACATTTCGAATGTTTCCAGACGCGCAAAGACAGTCTGTAACCACCTGGGCTGGATCCATCTGCCATAAGAAGATCTGGTGATGAGCACTCTGCTATGTAAATGGAAAAGGAATTCCCTCTCACATCATGACGCACAATTTTGATTCCATAGCGATGTATATGACAAACAAGTTAACAGTTGTGTGAATTGGGTGAGGATACCGACATACTGGTATTTTTCCAGACAAAATGGCTTTGGATCATGTTTCCTTGGAGAGAGCAGTCACTAAGATTTCACACTTCTGTCCAATAATCTTAATTCCCACTGACCTCTGATCAGTATCCCGCTAATCTTGAGTTTAACACTGAGTTATGACAGCTGGTCAAAGTTGATATATTGGGATACACTATTAAGCCATCAGATTGAAAAAATGAAAATCAACAAAAAAAAATATTTAAAAAGCAAGACAAAAAAAGGGCAAAAAGCCCTACAGATGAGGTTGGCATTTTTCTAAGTAGTATGATATGTGCAGAAGACAGTTACAGCCCCATATGAGCTGACGTTTCATTCATAGTCTCATGTATTTTAAGAGAGACTAGAATTTTTTTCATAATAGTCTTCATACCACGATCCCAATGATGAATTTGCAGACTAAAAGTTGCTCAATAATAGAGTTTGAAATGGTTTGCATTTGATCTGTTCGCATGCTTGGTAAATAAGCCAGAAGGCTGATTTTAGGATTTCATTGCTGGTGAACTGATCAATCTTAAAGCACTTTTTAATTCATTAAAGGCAACTTGTTGTTTATGATCCCGTGTTCAGATCAACTTGGAGGTTCTCATGTCTGTACTCTATTATAATCAACTTCCATCACTGTTTTCCTGTCGCTTGCCTCTTTTAGTTACCTTGATGGGTTTTTTTCCCGGGGAAATTTCGCCTTTTTTTCTTCTAAAACCCCAGGGCTCTTGTCACTCCCATCTACTCCTCATCCTCTTCACTCCTTCTTCTCGTTCCTCCCATCTGGCTGCCTTCCTCCCCACGGATGAGACCTGGCTAATTAGCCCCAACCTGTTAATTAGCCGTCTAATGAGCGCACTAACGAGCTACAGGAAGGCTGAAGGGCAGCACGGGAGCACCATATTCCTCCGCTGGAAGTGCACCAGTTTCACTTGGAAACCCGTCAATGAAGGATACGCAGATCATAGACGGATTAAATGTGGGCTTTTTGAAAATACTTTAAGACACTTGGCCAGTGGACAGACCGTGCATTTTAATAGGGCATGAATCTTTTACACAAGTACCAAAATCAAGCAAAACTGTGGACACATTTGGTCAAAACACTTGGTGGCAGGATGAAGCGAGGATTAAGGATTGTCTAACTGATGATGGATTTAGAGAAAGGGTTAGGATTTAGCGCCGTGTGTATGTGTGTGTGTGTTTATACCTCGAGCAGGTCAATCATGCGAGTCATTTGTGAGTAGATGAGGACTCGGTGTTCCTGGGCTTTAAGACGACACAGAAGGATGTCCAAGGTGCGGAGCTTCCCACTTTCTGTGATCAGGCTCTCCTTGTCTGAAAAGGAGCAAACAATAAATTGACATAATATTACAAATCACAAAGTATGCCTGACCTAATGTGTATGCTGCCACCAACATGATTTTAACACTAACAAAACAAAAGCCTTTCATCAATCTTTACCCAGCTTGAAGCACAAACTATTTTTTTTTTACAGATAAACAGAAATTATAATTAATTTCACTGTAAGGTTATCAAGTCTTCACTTATTGACGCAAGTACTCAATACCATCACGAGAGCAGATTAGCGAGGGTTTCAATCCCCTCAAAGCTGTCCCCAGTGGTGACTGTTTTAATAAAGCATGTACCACTGTTGACTTGAGCGCTGATATGGCCAGGCAGCAACAATGAGCATGAAAAGGAAAAAAGGAAAATGAAACAAAGTGGAGGAAAAAAAAAAAGATTTCTACTCAATATCGCACAACAGTACAAAAGCAATAGGCTGGTTTGTGCTGGTCTCATGATTGCTAACTCTAAATCTGGTGTTTTGTGACCTTCAGATGGCCACAGGGAGCAATCTGCAGCTTGGTCTTCAGTTCAAGTGCTTCAAGTGATTCAAACCATGTTCAGCTGATGAGGAATTAACGTTATCTGGCACAATGGCAGAGTAAGAGAAAGGCCAGCGGTGCCATCGACCCAGTGACAGGCACACTATGGTGTGTGATCGAGGGGTCATGGCCCCTTGTGGCAGGAACCTCAGGTCCGGGGTCAGGTGACGGGGTCGGGCCAGGGTTATAAGAGAGTCCCAGTGGGAGAGCCTGGCTTTCCCGTTTTGCATGGAGAAAATCTGGCTTATTGGTTACATCTTAGCATAGTTATCAATGGAAAAATAAAACTGAATCCAAATATAAAGTCAACAAGTCTGGTTATTTTAACTGAGGCTGTAAAAACAGACATGTACAACTCATACTGTGCCCATAATATTCACAAAAGACACAATCATGGCTGTGCATTTTCAACAGCAAATCACTGAACTCTCCCAATAAAAAATGGTAGCCTTCTATGTAAATGTGTACTCAATCTGAACTATAACCTGTGACCCTTTAGTATGGTCCCCTTAAAGAGGTCAGGACCTGAAGAAGTGTTAAAGAGGAACTAATAGAACAAGGGAAACACTCTGGGGAGATATTGGTGAGCTCAACACAAGGTCACTGCGAAGAGATGTTTGTCTTTCAAACACATACAGCCCTCTTCACACACGGGTCATGATCTCCAGGGCAAGTGTTGACAATCCAAGTGGGGATTCTCCTGTTATATTTCGCTTTCTAATTTTGTCATCCCTCATTTTGCCATCCCATAGGTACAAAAAGAAAGGGAGCAAGAAACAAAGTATATAATATATCCAAACTGCATTTGGGAAAAGAGAACAATCGATTTATGAGGCAGAGCCAACTTAAAAATCTAGTTTCACTGAAAGGTATGCATGCATTGCTGTGGCTAAAACTTGGGACAAAGAAAACCAGTGCACCACAACTTGTGAGATATACAAACACAGTGTCCTGCCTTCAAAGGCCAGTAATTGGCCTTGGCGTCAAGAAAGTGGATGCATGGCTTAAAAGCAGGAGAGTGTGAGATGTGCAAAGGATTAGACACCATCAGAAAATAAAGGTCCAGACAGAGTGGGATGGAGGGAGAGGGAAGGGGGCCTGTGGTGGCGGCTGCAGAGACGCGGCGGCAGTGGTGATGTTGTGGTTTAGATCAGACAGGGTCTCCACACCGCAGGTGCCAGTGGAACCGGAGTTGCTGCTCAGTCAAGGGCAACAACCAGGGTTGCAGGACACGCTGCCAACCACCCAAATGCAAAACCACCCTTTGGCGAGGCAGCAAATGCTCATACTTAGCAATGTTGCTCAGCCCCAGCCCCCAATCTGTTTCTGTTTAGCAGCTTAAATTTAAGCCACCAAACTCCACTGCCATGTTGGGAGAAGGGTTAAAGCCCCTATTTGATACTATTTGTGGCCAAACAAGTCCAAACATTGAATGTATTTAAACTAATTCTTGAAGGGCATAAACAGTAAATCTGAAAAATCCCATACTTACCACCAGGACACGAGTATTTTTGCACAAAAAAACAGTAGTCAGGTTAATCCCTTTGTTTATGCCTGGATTATAAAGGAGATTAGGAAGTCAAGAGCTGTTATCCTCAATAACTTCAGGTATTTGACTACAACTATGATCTCTCCTGCATTGCAGTCTTTTTTGTATGGCCGACGGGGTCTGTATATTTATTTGCAGCTCGGCAGCATTACCTTTACCCCATTATCTGTTCAATAAAAGGGGGAAAAATCAGGATACATTATCAAATGGGAGTAGGGAAACAGCTATGATGACATTGCTTAAATGCAAAATCATTCCCCTGCACATGTCCAGTGCTGTGGCTTACAGAGTGAGGTGGCTGAGTTCAAAACATTTAGAGTACCATAGAGAAAATCCCCATTTCTAAAAATTGCAGCTATGCCCTATAAACCAATGCCAAGAAAACTGTGATTTGACTTTGGTGGTCTGTCTCATTCCAACATAACACTTATGGCTTACATTAAGCTAGATGTGACCGCAGTACATTGCACGACCATTGGTCATTAAAAGTGAGCAAGCTGGACGTAGTAACCTGACGTGAAATGTGATTTGTGGAGATTTTACTGAATAAAATGGAATTTGTCTATACATCTCATCTTGTTTGGTCTCATAAATTAATTTGCCCAGAAGATTAATTTGGATTCAATCATATTTAAACCAAAAATACCATTTCCAATGTGATGGTGAAACAGAAAATGCTTTGATAGCTCTGCACAAACAATAAACAGGATTGCAATTAGAACAAAACTTGCTTTAAAATAAAGAAATATAAAACGGAAATAAACAAACAACTTCATTCTTGTGGACTTTGATAAGGACCGTGTTCAGACCACACCTCAAAATACGGGTAAATCCCATGTGGTGTCACACCACTCCACTGTTGCTATGGATACACATATCAAGCTACACCACCTGCCCTCTTTCACAGCACCAACCCCCCCGCCCCCCTACCAACTCCCACCCACCTCAATCCAATCTCGTCTAAGCGGTGCTCACTCTGCCAGCCCTCCCCATCTCCTTCCATCGTTACCTCCTGCTGTCAGATTAGTCTATGCCTCTCTGTCCATCCACTCTCCCCCTCTCTACTCCAGCCAGTGCATCCTCAAGCTCCCTCTCCATCCTTCCCTCCTCCTCTACTACAAAATCTCCCTCCTGTTTCCCCCAATACACCCAATCTCCCTCCCCCTACTGTCTGTCCCCTGACGGTGTAATCCAATCCCTGTAGGGCCAGAGCCAGAGGCCTGACATGGTCCTGACCCAATTAGAGGCCTGCTGCCAGCTAATTAACCCCAGCCCAGCGCCTGTGCCTGGCGCCTGATACTCCCAAACCAACTATGCTGCTAATTTCATTAATACGCTACTTCAGTCTTTGGTCCTGTCCCCTTACACGCTGCTGTTAAAGCCAAAAGCGAGGCCACTCTAAGCAGGGAGGAAAGTGGGCCAGATCCAATCACACCAGGAGGCATGAAGACAGCCGATTGTCTGATGAAAGAAGATGGATGGACGGTTATGTGAGAAAGAGAGACAGATGGGGGGCCAGAGAACAGGTCGAATCAACGATCGAGCCGAGCGTCAGCCCCTCACTGTATAATGACATATTACACTGCACAATCAATAAGTCAATGGGCAACACTTGTTCAGCACCACTGACGACGGAAATATTAGCCTGACACTACTTTGCTGCTACTGGATGTATTGACAAAATCCAACTTAAACTTAATTTTCTTGCAGGGAGACTATCAGGGAGCTAAGAGCCAGATGCTAGCGGGAGGTTTGGAAGCAAGAAGCGAGGTAGATTACAGAAAAGAAGAGGATTTCTGCTTCTTGTTTCTTTTTTGCAGATGATCAACCTGCACTTTTTTGATACAAGAGGCAAAACAAGAGGGGAAAAAGTGGTCAGAAAGGTATCTGTGTGACAGTATGCGACAGAAAGTGAATGAGTGCGTAAATGGAACATGTTGAACACATATATTACTGTCTCCCCTCAAACATGCAAGAGGAGCACTTCTTTGGAGTCATTAGACTAGGGAAGAGACAGACAGTCTGATGAAGATATGTTGAGGGGGGAGGCTTTGACCACACAACAGTGGCCTACTGTGAACTCTACCATTAAAATAGATTAGTAATAGCTACCCATGGCCAACACTGACTAAATACACACCACAGATGACGGATAGCTGGCTATGGAATATAAAAAAAAATTGTTTTTTTATGGCTTTCATTTTAGAGTTAAAAGGTGGTTAATGGCTCCCCCTTCAGTCTACTTTTTGCTTGATTTTGTTTTCATTTTTTTCCTACCAAGTAACACAGGAGCTATTAATGGTCCCTTTACACACTTGACTGGACTTAAGTTTTCTTTGTGCTGGCAAAAAAAGAAAAGAAAAGAAAAGAAAAGAAAAGAAAAGAAAAGAAAAGAAAAGGCAGAATTCCACAGACGATTGCCAGTGCCAGTTTACTGCTGATTGAGGGGGCAAAGTCAGACGGTGGCGAGGCAGGCCATCTGTGTTGTTTTGTGCCTAAGGAAGCTTCCTGCCATTTTGCTGGAGAGTAGAGTTTCTTTGAAGGGACAGGAAGGCAAAACTGCATTTCCCACAGATGAATTTGGGCTGCAGGGGCCAGATCAGACTGGGCTCTTGGTGCACAGACACACATTACTTCTATGACTACTACTACCACTTCCAATAATAATAATAATAACAATAATAACAATTTGAAAATGAGCTGCATCCAGCACAAACACATTAAAACATATGCCTTCACCCCCCCAGTGACATGTATCATTTTTCATTATGCAATTGCATGCTAGAGTCTCCTGCCACAGAGCAGTGTCTACAGTCAGTACCCAACTAACAATCAAGCCAAAAAAGTCAAGAGTCCCCACTCTCGTGAGAAGGCCATCATTTTGTGCAATAGTTCCTTATAATTACCTTCAGTGACATGGATGCTATAAGTTATTTCTGTGTCACACTGGAATGTTCTGCAAATAATGCGCCCGTATGCAAGTTTAAAACTATTTCCTCTCATATTAACTTAAACTCAATAGAAAACGTCCTGGAGCATTATATTTTTCTCTTCTGAATATGAAGCAGGTCGACTTCTTTTTGCCTTGTGAAAAGTTTGCAGACATAGAGAGAAGTGATAGAAGAACTGCGGCATGATGGACTGGAATGTCTATTTTTAATCAAACGTTCTTTTCCAGTGGCAATTTCTCCGTTTTCCTCCCACAGTCCAAAACTATGCAGTGGGTTAATTAATAACCCTAAAGAAATTGACTAACGTGTGAATGAGAGAGTGAATGGTTGTATGTCTTTATGTCTGGCCCTGTGATTGACAGGGGACCAGTCCAAGGTGAACCCCACCTCTCGCCAAATGACAGGAAGCTCCAGCCCCACTGCGACCCTGACAGCATACAGTGAATGAATGAATTAATGAATGAATTTGTTGTTCCTTAAATCTTGCAGACTTTTTCATTCTTATCATTAAATAATTTCTTTCAAATGTTTTTTTTCTTTTTTTTTAACTTAGTTAAAGATAATTTCTGAACTTTTTATATCTCATTGTAAATCAGTATTTGGCAGTCTATTAATGGCATTTTCCAATTGACAAGCAGTGATCTACATCCGGATTCCATATTATGGATAGTCTTTTTCAATGCTGAGAAAATCTGCAAAACTATGAAAACTAACTATGTATGGATTGCCTAGCCCTACTTCATAATAGTCAGAATGAAGGTTATTCCATTATTCAAGAAGTGACATGTCCTGCTATACTATGGGATCATAGAATCATTAACTTCATTATGGAAAGATGACAATTTTTGAATTAAAGTTTTCCATTCAACACAATCATAAGATCACGCTTATCTTAAAATAAAAAAAGTTAAAAAAATCAGAAGCCCAAGACGCTGCTTGCTCAATTGTTTTTTCCTCCTCTATACCCTGATTCCAAATAAGTCCCCTGATTAGATTCCTTCGTCGATATCACTGGGCAGCTGTACTCACGCCATGGCATTTAAAACAAACAGTTATTCAGCTCTGCCATTTGTTCTAAAGGTGTGGAGGGTAGGGAGGCTGGGAAACTTCAGCTGGGCTACTGTACATATCTGGGCCTTGATGTGGCAACAATGTGTTCAGTGGAGGACGGGTGTCGGAGTGTTGGGTCACTTCCTTCCTATAGAGGCTGAGAACGAAGTGGGAGACCAGTCTGACTGCAACGCTGAAGCCAAATACTGATTTCAGGTCAGCCTAAAGCTCTGTTGGTCAGTGGGAGAGATGGAGCGATGGCCCGTCTTCAGCCTGTGCATGGGGAAATGCAACGTGGCTGACCGTGGGAGAGTGTGCGCACAGAGGTGAGAGACACCTCAGGCCTTGTGTGAGCGCGGCGCAGTTCCCTGAATGGACGTTTGCACACTCGCACACACACACAGACCATCTATTAGTGTTACCTAACTAAGCACTTGAACAATGAGCAGTAGATAAACTTCCTCGCTTTGTCTGCCTCCTTACAACTTCACAAGAGCTTTCAGACTGTTCTCACACAGACACACAAATACTTGTTTTGTTTCTCACTTTTACACAAACACACAAGCACATGTATTCACGAATGGGCAGAGGGAAAGCTAGGGTATTACAGTATGTGGGATATTAGAGTTATACAGTTTATGGGATTTAAGAAATAGCTATTATATTTTAGAAATGAGATACATTCTTTTAGTGAAAGGGGTGAGTAAATTATTTAAGTGATGGCATCTATTACATACAAAGAAAAATCAATTCATGTGTGCTTACCAAACAAGAATAGAAGATTAGTCACTGGACTACAGGTACACACACATTCATTTTCCCTGCCAGAAAACCTCTGTAGTCTCTCACACAGTCATCATTATCCATGAGACACACCGTTTATCAGAGGTAGAGAGGCTGAGCAGGTCAGTGAGAAGGGAAGTGTTGTCTGTAGAACTGTAATGGCCTTTCTCACCCTGGACCTCCATTAGTCATATGAATCCTGGCAGCAAATTGGCTCACATTTTCTTCCAACTGACCCTTAACTCAACAATCAAAAGCCTCCTCTGATAAATTGCTCATAAGCACACGTACACACAGGATCCTGTATTAACACCTTGACAGAAAGTGTCGGTTTGTGTTTCGGTAATTGTGCATTCAGTGTTGTGAACACAATGACTGAGGGGGAAGGGGGGATTTGTCCTGCTTTGCCCCAGTACTACCCTTTCAAGATACTCCCAGTGACTCTTACTATAAACAGGCTCTTAAGCATGTAGAAAAAAAATGCAGCGTCTTTAAACTGAGTTTACGATATGGAATTTTTAATATCCATGGTTATTTACAGGATTAACACAGGGAACTGTTATTCAGCATGATGTCTTTCTGACAGGGATGCAGATGCAAACTCAAGCAAACTCATGCCAACTCAACAGAAATCTAAATTCTACAGCACATCTGAGAAGGTTCAACTTCTGAGCTTGTCGTCGACATAGAACAAGTCTAAAAGAAAATCAACCATAACAAGATTCCATTAACAGGATATATTTCAATGTCTTGGCGATTGTTTTTTTAATTGCTTCCCATTTCTTCCGGAGGTGTGTAAATTTTTCGAGGGCAACTTTGATTTGAAGATTTGGTATATAGTTATTTTTCTTGCATGCTTGTTTTAAGAGCCATAGTAATGTCCAAAAACAACAAAAGTCTTACAAAACACTGTTTATCACACCATTCACAATGCCCTGAAATTATAGTTTTGTAGGAAATACGAGAACATTCCGTGACACACTTTGCTTTCCCCTCCTCATTTTCTGCATGTTTTCCACAACATTACCCTAGAGATTTGTAGAAAATTTTAAACTTGAAAAAAACAATGGGAACAATCTTCAAAGTTTAGTAACAGCAAACTGCAATTAGCCATATGTACGGCACCACCTTACCGGGTATCCGAATGTAGGACCATCCATGCCGAGGGTAGAGGGCCATCACGCCGCCAGGGCATTGTGGGTGGAAGGCATTGGCCCTCAAATACCAATCTGAGGCAAGATCTGGGGAGCCATAGAGGAAACACTGTTTGAACACCATGCCCCCTCCACTGCGTGTCACCCGCCACTCGTTCTCTGCACTGCGGTCATTGCAGTACTGCTCCATGGGAACTGCTGTCACCTGTGAAAAACAGAAAAAGAGGGCCTGATTCATCTTTACTTAAACTCACCTTTTACATCTTTGCGGTCCTCAAAGCTTTTGGTGCCATGCAACCAGTTCATCAGGGAAATATTTACGATGCATACCACATACCAAGGTCTACCCTATGATTGTTTGCTGTTTTACTGCTTTTAGTTTTTTCTTATGACACAGCAAATATCCTATATTAGCTGAGATGGTTATTATGTAACATCCCAAGTCCCAAGAAACATTTGAGTTGTATTGCATATTTTGGGTCTTTGTCCATCTGCGTTTTGGAGCGTGGTTCTCCTGAAGACACTTAAGCCCTGTACTCTTCTGAATTCACCCTGTTATCTCCAATGAACGGTCTTATATTACACCACTGACCCAGCACCACGGGCAGGCAAAACATGTTCATGCACGTTTCGTGACAGCTTAAAATAACGATCTTCTCTTTGTTTGCTTGACTTGTCATAGAATAACAAGAGAACAGGTCATTAAACTGCTTATCTATCAAATGTCTACATGTCCTCTGAAAATTACAGACTGCGTGTAAAAACAACTCCCAAGTGGTTCATGTAATAGTTTTAATTAAATGGAATAAAAAATGAAATCTGAATTTCAAGCATAGCTTGACAACTTAACTTCAAAACCAGATTGGTGGTGCAAAGAGGCAACATGACAAATAGGTCTAGATACTCAGGGATCTCACAGTGGGAAGGCAGCATCTGCGCAAAAGCAGGTTTTACTGCATCAGCATATGCACTGTGCTTTTTAGTGTGTATGTTTGTGCATGGAAGGAAACCCAACAACTGGTGGATAACCATAGCAAGAAGCCCGTTTTTGGATCCTGTTTGCTTGAAGGACTAATGGGAGCCAATGTAGTGAACCCCACTCCCCAACCACATGCGGAGTTGTGCACATACACAGCTGCTCACTGTTAATTGTTGCAAAGCTTACAAAGGTGATGTGCACAGGGTTTCTCTTTCCACGACCACCCATATGCTTGTCTATTTTAGAATGTCTAACACATACATGAGAATGCCCAGAAAAACATACCAACGACCTGCATGAGCGCCCCTCTTGGACAACTCGCTATATATGCATACATACCCTGGGTGTGGCAGTGAGGAGAAACTTCGGTGGAAGAGTGGGCTGGCAGGGCCACAGCCTGGTGGTGGCAGAGTTTCTGCTTTGGATGATCACATCTGCATGCCCCACCATGCCTGGCATGAGGCCCGTGAACACGAGATTCTGAAGCACACACAAACACAAAAAGAAATACTCTGCTGCTTCACACATTTCAAAAATGAGTAATGTAAGTCTTCTTCTTTTCTTGTCGGCTTTTCCCTTCAGGAGTCGCCACAGCGAATCAACCTTCTCCATCTAACCCTATTCTCTGTATCCTCTTCTGTCACACCAACTAACTTCATCCATAAATCTTCTCTTTGGTCTTCCTGTAGACCTCCTGTCTGGCAGCTCCAACTCCAGCATCCTTCTACCAATATATTCACTATCCCTCCTCTGTACATGACCGAAACATCTCAGTCTGGCTTCTCTGACCTTCTCTCCAAAGCATCTACCATGTGCTGTCCCTCTGATGGACTCATTCTTTATCATATCCATCCTCGTCACTCCCAAAGAGAACCTAAATATCTGCATCTCTGCGACCTCTGGCTCTGTCTCCTGTATTTTCGTCATTGTCACTGTCTCCAAACCATATAGCATTGCTGGTCTCAAAACTGTCTTGAACATCTTTCCTTTCAAAACATGAGTAATGTAAGTAATGTGTTTTATTAAAAATGTAAAACCATGTTAAAAGGTGACGCAACAACAGTGGACTTAAACAGCATTCATGTTTTTTTGAAAAAATCAGTTCATTAATGTTTGAGTGGCAACATCCCAAAACTGTTATGTACTCTTTTGGATAAACGGCCAGGATGTTATGTAAACTGTCTTATTACAGAAGCGCATGTGAGTTGAAACACCCTATATCACTGATTTGATAAATTGGATGACTGGTCATTCAATCTTTTCTCAAGAATGGCTTGGATGAGACATAGTAAGGACATAATGATGATGAAAAATTAACGTTGATGACATGTGACTGTACAATCCATATGAGTAAAGCACTGGTGTGTGGGGAGAGGAGAATGTGGCAATGATATACGCCCAGGATTAGTATGTCTGCGTGTAGCAACAGGGATGACTGTGGATACACAGTGCCATCTAATGACAAAGTAAAACAACAACTTTTTATCTGTCCAGAATGTGGACGTTTTCATCAGCTAGCACTCATGTCTCGAGCTGACCACTACACATTATTTCATTCCAATGATGTCAAAAGGAGTCAAGGGCCACCTGCAAAGAGTTAAACTATTAACATATTTCTCAGGAAATCATCCAACCAAAAATGCATTTTTACATTTTTATTAACCCTCCATTCCTATGATAATACTGTTTTTGAATCTATTTTTATAAAAGTCACAATGTATGGTAAAGATAAGAAAAGGATATCAGTGCTAGCAAGATAATGTTGATTCTTTTGTATGAAATATGAATATTATGATATTAAAATGTACACGAAGTAATTGGCTCTGGAGTGGAAAATAATGTTAGCTACACAGTGTAAAAATTTAATATGTTTCTCCAAAGCACAAATGAGTCATTAAATTGCACTTACTTAATTTTGTTAGTAATGTTTGTATGTTACTATGATTTACATTTAGCAAATACTTGCTAAATCTCAAAAGATTACACAATGATTTTTTTTCAATGAAGTTAACTGAGTTGATTAGATGAGCAAGCTTTGATTCGTAGAAAATTATGAAAAGATAAACAGTGATGAAAATTATTATCTAGCCGTAATCTATGTCATGAAGGAGACGGCAAAACGGTAGATTCATCTTAAATGGAAGTCCCTATTTCTAATATATTGGAGAAAATAGAAATTGCAATGACCTCAATATGGTAATGGTCAGGATATACAGTATACTATAGCATGTATAATTTAACAGTAGGGAGAAAATGCTTGTTTATCATTGTAGATTTTACAAGCCAGAGAATTATTGGGCAGCAGCTACCCAATGCCAAATGGGTGACATGTGAGGCATGGACAGGAGGAGATCACTCTCTCAGCAGAGGCAAAGGGAAAGCTGAATACTAATTACACTGTCAAGAAGACACCAAAGTGATGACACAGGCAGAGGTAAGAGGCACAGCACCATGTGCCAGCCACACAGAGCTTCAAAACAAAAAAATGAGAGGTTTTAGACAGCAGCCACAAACTCTAAGGGGGGATTTTTAACACACCCAAGATGGGTCTCTGGCCAGCAATGTCATACAGTAGTTGTCTTATCCACCCGAATTTGTGTCTCAGAGTTGTACTTTTTCCAATGCATTTTCCAGTTCCTTTGTCCCCTAAGCCTCTCTAGGGGATAACCCAACACTGTCGACAGCTTCCCCAGTCTAAGGAGGCCAGAGGAGGAAGAGGACGATGGAATTACCCTAACGCAATTTTCTCCCGAGGATTTTCCACCCTAGAGGAGAAAAATGTTGGGAGGTGGAGAATTTGATATATATCTGCCAATGGGTAAACACTTGCTTGGAGACAGATCTAACAAAATTTCTGATGAAAGCCTATTAGCTGAGTGGAATGAATTAAACATAGCAGTGACCTTGTAGAGAGTCATCAGCTGATGTGTATTGGAGCTGGCACCTATGCTTTGTACTGGATCTTCCTGCAAACAATTAGGTTTCCATTCCAAATACCACAAAAATATGAGGAAATGTGGGCCGTCCTAATGTGACCCTGTGTTTCTCAGCTGAGGAATCAAGCACACATGAAAACATTTTAAGTTGAAAGAACTGGGATGCAAAACATTCACATTGGCAAATTGGTTGGTGAACCAAAGAAGAATGCATAAATAAAAGACAAAAAAAATAAAACTTGCTGGCAATGTTTAAGGAAAACCAGAAATCAAAAATGAATACAAAAACAATCAGTCCAAGGAACCCCCACCCCAAGCTTCCCCTGAAAGCGAGCGACCCCTCAAGTGTAACAGACAGCTGAATGATAAATGGTGGCAGAGAAAACGCACAATAATATCGATTAACAAATACTAATTAACGTGTGTGATCAAAAACACTACCAATGAGTTGGGATTTCGCCAGAGAAAACACGAGTTCCACTCAATGCATTCTCCAGTGATTCTGAAGTCTATCAAATGAAACAAAAGGGTGGATTGGGGATATAGACAGTAAAATTGTAAATTGTTTTTTTTTTTTATTTTGGGAAAAAAATCTAATCCAATATCAATTTCAGACAACTTTCGGTATATTGTGTGTTGACATATTGCCGAGCCTGATGAGGCAAGTGGCCTCAAAGATTTTTTTTTTCTACCTACTTTTTCCTCCACAACAAAAGTAGATTGATGCGGGATGCACAATCTCAGGACACAGAGCTTCTGATTCAGAGAGCTCAGGTGGGATTAGGCTCCAGAGGAAGGCACCCTGGGGCAGAGAGCACCCGGTGTGGCCAAACACTGACTGATGCTCTGTGGGAAATTTCAGCACCATCAGCGACATATCTCACCCTCCCTTTTAACTCTCTTTATCTGTCACATGCACATTTGCGCATCGGTGGGTTCCTCTAACGTTCACGTTTGTGTCTTTCTTACCTGCAGGATGGGACTGGTGTGTATGTTTGGAAAAGTGGTGGATCTGTTGAGCCATAGGATTAGGTCCTTGTGAGACAGACACTTAATCTTGGGCTGTGACCTCCGGCTGCCCCCCTGCCCTTCTCTGGCTTCATCCTGAATCTCTCCCTCAGGGGCAAAAAGCCGTTGACAGTGGAGCCGATACGCAGCTTTCAGGGACAGAAAAAGGGCTAACCATCTGTGGAAAAAAAGCAAGCGGAAACATTTTTTCGATAGAAATACTTGGGGTTTTTTTTTTGCTGTAACAATTCCAGAAACGGTGCCAATATGTGTACAATATTCATTAAGTGGAGGACACGTCTCTTATGCGCCAGATCTGATTAACACAGCCTTACACTCAAATGGTTTGTTACATGTAACCATCTGGGAAAGACACCATAGAATCTTTTGGACAGGGATGGGCACATGGAAGGTAAGTGGATGAACAACCTGTTAATCACAACCTTATCAAAAACTGAAAGCGAGCAATAGATGAGTGAAAACAGCTCATTCATAAAATGAATCTGATTTACTGTTTTTTGCAAACTTTCTGGGAAACTTTTGGCAATTTCTCCCCTGGATGAAAGCAATACGTGCTATGTTTGCCAAAGCAATTTAGTCAAAGAAGAATTTTTTTTTTATTGTTTTTTAATACCTTTGCCACAATTTTTTCAATCAAACATGTCATTTCTGCAAGGAGGACCAAGGACAAATGAAGTATAGACTGCTGTCACATCTCTGATACAAAAACAAATACGTGGACAGATCTGGGGATAAAAACTTTTCAGCTACCTGACTAAAGTGCCTTGTTGCATTAGATTGGACATCTCTGCTGGCGACACATCGATGAAACGCAAAAAAGAAAAACAGCTTCCTTTGTCATCACCTGAAATCATAAACAGAATTTTAAAATGAAAAACAGGAGGAAAACATAGTGAAAAGGAAAACAAAATATCAGTAGAAAAAAAATATCAGTAGAAAAAAAATATCAGTAGAAAAAAAAAATACAAACAGTGGTGTGAGTGACCAGTGTGAGATTAGAATCACCAATATATCATTTGAGAAAACATGAGCATGTGTGGGGAAAAGAGCGGAATACATGCTCACCTTTCCTATGGAAAAGGGACTGGTGAATGTTTTTTGGCGAGAAAGCAGATAATAGTACTTGTGATCTGTGAAAGAGAGACCACTTGTTGAAGCACCAAGACACAAATAAAATGCTTTGGCTTTGAAAGTTGTCAATCGGAAGAAACGGCCAAATGTCAGCCTAAATTGAACAAATGATGAAGAATCTGCTGAAAACATTTTCTTTAAATCACTTTCACAAAATAACATTAGAAATTGAAATATTATGGTATCTGCTTACCTCATGCTGTTTTTTATTCATTGAAGTGTTTACATGTAAGATACAGAAGCTATTTAGAAATCTGCTGCAAAACAAACCACTTTGACTCTAATTGAGCTTAGTACCATTATCATTACATTGTGGATTCAAGCACTTGGAGAATATGTTGACGAGCACCTCGTCATCCCCACTTGTAACATTGTAACATTGTAACAAAGCCACTGCACAAAAGACAAGGAAAAAGTGGGTGATGATCTACAATAACGAGACTGAATTTTGTCAGAATTAAGGTCAGCCATTCGGGGTGGGTGAAACTGTCCCAATAACTGGCACATCCCATCACCAAACTGCATGTCACTATTCATCACTGAAAGCCAATGCTTTACAAATGACAGCAGTCAAAAAGAAGTGGACTTTCAAATTGGGTCGCTTATAAAGGGAGCAAGAAAAAAAAGTGACCCTTCAAAAACATTGTCATTATCAAGACATTTCGGTCCTCGTGTGCATGTTCTGTGCAAGTGTGACAGTACTTACTTGTTCTGGGCCTGATTGTGTGCATGGATGAGACCGTGCCGGTAGATGAACTTGGACAAGATATAGGGCTTAAGGGACATGTGGAAAGGGGAGCGGGTCTCCTGCCGCTCAAACAAGTCGGGGTGATTACACACCTAGACACAGGTAGTGTATTTTCAAAACATATTAAATGGCCATCATGGAGTTGTCACATTTGCCAAGCTGAGCTAAATATATTTGGATGAAATCAGTAAAATTGTACATGTTGGGTTTATTATGCAATATTAAAATGCACACTATATGTAGTAACCCTTAATAGTGATAACTGGCGCAAAATTGATCTGAAAAAACACCAGACTTACCAGAATGGGAATTAATTTCATAATAGATCTTTGGCTGATATGCTGTAATTATATTTTATTCCTTTACTGGGAACAAAAGATATCATCCAACGCAAAGGATCTTACCTTTCTGAACTGCATGACCAGGTTCATGAGTGAGGAGGTGGTGCTGTGGGCCTGCTGCGCTGTGCCCATGGAGGACTGCAATAGATCCTCAATCGAGATCTTGTTCCTGAGGGCCTGGTAGAGCAACCTCTGCCGAGAAGTCAGCTGGCAATAGGTAAGGATCTCAATCTGTGCAGAGAGAGTACAGAGCACAAGTAGTATGTCTGGTGATGTACTCGTGAACTATAAACACATAAACTAGTCAGCACTGGGACACTTAAAGTTTATTATCACAATCATCTCGCTCTTTTTGGTGGTACAGTGACATTCATTGTATGCCACACGTCATTTCTCAATTCGTTTTCCAAAAGTATTCGCAGAATTCACCCCATCTCCACTGGCAAATAACACAATAAAAAAGTTTCATTTTTGCTTTAAGATGGTACCTTAAAGATGAACATTAGGTTCAAGAGTTGTTTAAATCAACCCTGATGAGTACCAATATTATTATATTCAAAAGTTGTCAACCAATCATTCTAATAATAATAATAACTACACATGCAATAACTACACGGCTATCTAGCACTGCTATTATGTTGAGCTGGAGTTTGTGCATAGACGGAGTTGACACAAATTACAATTATAATTAACTGGACCAGACATTTGCATGTTTTCACTTACATCCTTCAAACTGTGTTTGTTTTTTAAAGGCCCGATTTGATGAAACTTAACAATAACAAAACGACCATATGTGTGAATTTCTCCAGTCACATTTTACAAGAGAGAAGAGGGAAATTCAGATTACGGGTGAGAATAAATGTCGGTACAAAGGAAAATGAAAAAGACAGATGTGGGGGCGTGGTAAACTCTGCCACTGCACTGAAATCTGGCTGTGTTTGGGATTCCCACAGCACATGAGTGAGTATGTGTGTGCCATGTGTGACAGCAAAAGACCCTTCGTCCAACATCTGTCAAGAGGATCTGCCAGCAAGAGCATCACTCACAGGCTTATTACAACACTTTCAGTGGCAATGAGCTGTGCAGGGCGGCAGAGAGCGTGCGGGTCTTACCACCAACACCGGAATTGTCACGATCAGAATTTTTTTTCCCAAGTTAAATGCAATATGTTTTTGGATCGGGTTTTAAACACTATTTTCGATGAATTAATGCTTCAGAGAACAAGTTTCAAGGTTAGCTGTGTGGTTTACTCATTTCAGTAAATGAAAATGAGCCATTTTTCCCCCGTATAGATCGAAATTGCCAAAATTGTGCAACAGTTTTCCAGATTTCCATACAAAAACAAACAATCAATCAAAAAACACATCATTCATTTCAAAGCATGACATGAATGAAATTGGATTATGCAGAATTGGAGCAGTAAAACTGACTTATTTTCTCCAATTTCGTGAAAAACTTTCGTCTCCCTTTATGATATCATCAGGATAGCGTCCTCTTGTATTACTACTACTTAAATATAAAATCTGGTCTCAATGGAAATGTGCAACTCTTGACAAGTGGCTTGGTTTAAGGAAAATGCATTGAACAAGTTCTATCCTACCTTGTCTGACAGCTCATTTTCAACATCCTTTTTGATCCTGCGCAGCATGAACGGCTTCAGTATCATGTGCAGTCTGGAGAGTTGATCTGAAATATGGAACGAGTGTGTGGAGTTGCTGAACATTTTACATGCAACAGTAAGCAGAAACAAGTCACTAGTTGGCATCAAAATCATAGCATGTTCTTATTGTGAGCTAAAATTGGGTGGTTATAAAGTGTTAAAAGGATCTGTTTATTACTTTCATCGATGGCAGATTTGTTCTCAGCATGACTCTCGATGTCCTTTGAGAACCACTCATTGAACTCTTCATGGGAATCAAACAATGTAGGCATGATGAAGTGAAGCAGGGCCCACAGCTGAGACGCAAGAAAAAACAAGGTTGGACGTAAACACACAATCTTAAGACTATCATATACATGTATTGAAACACAGCAGCTCACCTCGGCCATGGTGTTTTGAATCGGTGTACCAGTGAGCAAGAGTCTGTTTCGGCACTGGAACTGCAAAAGGATTTTCCACCGAACACTACAACCACAAGAAAAAAGGAATTTCTTAGCTCTGGAGGTGTACTGGTTGATTATGTTTTTTGTGCCATTGAATATCCAGGGAAGTGAAAATATGGTATAAAATAGCCTGAAAGATAGAGAAGGATGTTCATCCACTCACTGGTCATATCAATTGTAGGAAACATGAAGCTACCCAGGTGTGATAATTTGGATGGAAAAAAAACTATTACAACTTCTTCAAAATGATGGGACTGAGGCAAAAAAAATACTGGCATGATCCTCTAAACCTTTGGAAAGGATTGGAACAACATAATTAAATCTATAATCCTCCAATAAAGGATTAGCATTATCGGATGTGTTCTATGACTCATTTTACTTTTTAATTAGGTGATTGTGATGTCTCCGTGCAATTATTTAGGTGTACATTACAGGGTATCCAAGGTACGGACATCACATGTTCCTCCCTTTGTACTCCATCCTTTTCTCATGATCAAGTAATGTCTTACTAACTTTAAGATTGATTTCAAAATACTTTTAATTAAAGCATCTTCTTCCTCATTGTTATTATTCTTACCTAATTTTAAGACAATTACTGTAAACTTAAACATTTTTTTTCCTTGAATGGTTTTACATTTCTAAATTTCAAAGACAACACTGGATTATCTATATTTTGCTTTCCTTTCATTTTGGATGCATTTTCCATCACTTGAAATTTGGTCACCTGTATTCCAGGTTTTTCTAAATACGTGGGAACTCAAGTTGTTTCTGTTTGTCGACTGTCAGTGTTCCATGTGCTCTGATCCATCTTGGAAATCAGAGTTTAATCTGAACTTTCGAATAAGTAAATATTATAAAAAAGGCAATAATTGTCATAATAAGTCAATAATAAATCATCTAAAGTTCTATAACTTTACCTTGTACTGCTTTTCAGTGCCTGAGCCTCATCCAGAACCATGTACTGCCACTTGACCCTCTGGAAGTACTTGACATCCTGGACCACTAGCTGGTAGCTTGTGATCACAACATGGAATGGTGCATTTTGTGTGTAAAGGGTTTTCTAAAAAAGCATCAACAGGGAATGCAAAATTGTACGCATCAGAAGGGGAAGAAAGACGTGATCGTGATGCTCATAGTGTGAAAACACACAAGGAACATTGATATTGTCATAGTCCTCTACCTGGCTCCAAAATTTCCGAATCACTTTGCGATCATGAGGATTTCCCCAGTATGGCAATACCTGTTGGAAAAGAAGGACAGTTAAAATTAAAATGTTGAAGCTGAAACAAAGCGTCGGTTTAGAAACAGTTACAGCGATGTTCCCACACCTAACATGATGGCATAGCAGCATATATGAATCACTGCTTTAGTTCTAAAAGTTGTTGATGTAAAATGCAATGAGAAAAAAATTGCACATCATTACATCACTCAACACAGAGTGGCAGACCATTGTTTTCAGTCAGTCCCGCTTAAAGTGTTCAGGAAGCTTATCTTCAAATTGTGTAATAAGGTCTTTTCACACCTCATTAGCCAAACAGCTAGGGATAGCTTTATTTTCAAATGAGTGTGCGTGAAAACACAGCGAAAAGTGATGTCTTCGATAAATGTTCTTTCGCTTACAAGAATGCACGCAAACTTTCAAAGGTCATTGAAAGCGTGCAAAAATATTTTTCAAAGCAAAACCTCTCGAGGTTCTAACTACGTTGTGAACGGTGCTGGTGATGGTCTCAGTACAACACTGCCACCTTAAGAGTAGTTCTGGTAATGTTGGCATCTCGGACACGCGGTTGTTTCTCTCATAAGGAAATGAGAGACGCATTTCCTGGTATACCGCAGGTGTTTCCACTTGGATGCTCAATCAGCAGTACTGCTGCTTCTCACCTTGAATTTGGGCACGAAGCGAGTGAATTCCTGATGCCAGTTATTGAGTGTGGATGCCGGAGAGATGATGAGGAATGGACCCCAAATGTTGTCCCTCTGCAAAGACGGAGAGGAGAACAAATTGTCAGCATTGTGACATTATGTAAGTGTGTATCAGCGCCCCGAAACAGGAAGTCCAGAAGAATACTGCAGGCATCCTCCTGTCAGCAATAACTCAACACTGAAAAGCTCCCATTTCCCCCGGATTACAATTCTTGGGACTCATATCTTTGAAATGAAAAACACTCATGACCAAAAGAAAGCACTGATTTACAAATCCTGAGAAAAAATTGTGTGTGTGTGTGTGTGGGGGGGGGGGGGGGGGAAAAAAATGTCCTTAACCCCAAAATTTTTAAAAAATTTAAAAAAA
>CAAKHD010005827.1:154150-191864 GCA_901007705.1 Fistularia tabacaria
GAAACAACGTAGAGAGAGCAGATGTTGGAGTGGGTGGGGGGGGGGGGGGGGGGGGGGGGGAGGGGGGGGGGGTTAAAAATTGAGCTCCTTCCAAATGTTATCAACATTTCAACAATTGAAAAGTAAGCGGTTCATATACACTGCTGCATAATAAACAATTGAATTTTTAAACAAATGAGGCCATACCAATGCAGGTAGGTGGAGTTAAATTGCTTTCTCATTTCTTTTTAGATCCTGTAGACACAAACGTGCTGAGCTCCGTTTGCAAAATCTGGCCGCAAAGTGGGAGAAACTGTGGATATGATGGAAAACCATCAACATCCCACATGCAGCTCAATAGTCTACCCGAGATACAGATCTTAAAAAAGACTGGGAGGAAATTCAGCAAATGTATTTGGCATTGAGACTCTTGTGGCTTTGGAAATGTGCTGAAGGATGCAGGTGCATTCAAAAAATCTGGATTTTAGATATATTAACAAGCCAGAAATAACAACAGAGACAATTGAAAATTCCATATGCTTGATGCACCGAACATGCCCTCTCCCACCTCTGCAAGGTGGGCCAACAGAGCAATACTCTGGACTGTCTTCCCAAGTCCCATTTCGTCTGCCAGGATTCCATTAATCCCCTATGAAAGAGAGAATCAAACAAAGGAGGGAATAAATCAGTCATCCGATGCTTTAATAAGCACACAGATTTGGATAATTGACAAAAACAACCTACTAAAGCTGTAAAACATACAAAGAATAAAAATTGGAGTGCCGAAAATGAGTACAAAGCAGCAATTCAAAAACTGAGGAAAGCGAGAAAGACCTTTAATTTCAGAGATATGTGAGTACCTGTTCATAGAGGTTGGCAAGCCAGTTCATGCCTTTGAGTTGGTAACCCTTGAGTTTGCCATTGAAGATGGTGGGTTGAGGAATGTCTTCACCTGCATGGATAGATGGGTTGGACAGGCTGTAGCTCTCACCGAACCCAGAGCCCGCGCCAGAGGACGACGCAACAGCTGCATGGAGAGATGCACAGCGGCTGTCCTTTGCTTCTTCATCGAACATCCGCGTCTACAAAGATGTTTTGGGCACAGTTCAGAGACACAAGGTACAATTGGGCTTTGTATGTCTCTAAGTGCTGTGCTTCATAAGACCCAGCTTACTTTCTCCTGATGAATCTGGTAGGCCTCTTTGGCATTCCTCAAGGCCTGTGACTTGTAGTATTCACTGTCTAAAAACAACAAGCATCAACAGGTTCAATTTGGTCGGCGTTTTTTCCAGTATTTCCTGCCCCTTATTCTTTTCAAGCGAATGAATTATTTCTACCTTCCTACTTGGAAAAAACTATTTTTGTTTCACCATTATTTGTCACAATATCTGACCGGAGGCTGAGATAAAACTTTATAAAACCTGATTATCAAGAAATTTACAATCCATTTTGGAAATATCCTTATTCTTAATTTTATCAGCACAGTAATGGAAAATTATGCATCAGATAACCAATGTGATGTCCTAAGCTGTACGATAATCGTAATAATTATAACAATTATAATACATTCCCATCCTCCCCACAATCCTTCAAAAATTTATCATGAGATTAAAAATTGAACAGATGATACCATAGTCCTCCTGTCCCATGTTGACAATCACGCCACCTCCGATGTCGATCTGTCTTTGTGCAGCAGTGTCTTCAAGCTTTCTCAGAATTTCTTCTTGTGCTGAATCTCCTCCAGGCCCACCCACGGTGGCTTTACCACTCATGAAATGAGCGTAAAGTTCCGTCTGAGTGATGAGGAAATTCAGTTTACGCTGCTGACGCTTTGCCTACATCAGGGATTAGGAGAAAAATATACCCTTACTCGGGACAGTAAAGATGATCATCAAGTTGCGAGATTTGATAAATAACATTTGACCTCTGTGAAACACTCAGATGCCTATAATCCCATGGAAATGTGAGCATACCAGATGAAATGACTCCACAGATACCCCGCCCATTCACCTACTTCTTTCATCTCCTCATCCAGTTTTCGTTGCTCCAGAGCCTCCTTTTCCGCCCTCTTTCTGTGCTCCTTCTCGACTTTGTCATACTTCTTCCAATAAAGCATCATTTCCTTGGTGAGACGGCGAGCTCGAGGTAATGTTTCCTTGCAGTTCTTTTGCGCCTGAATTGCTGCGCGGCGGACTTCTCGCATGCACTGATGCGCCAACTGTAAAGTTAGGGGTTTCACATTGGATGAGCACAGGTGCTGAAAATGATTTCAAGTGTAATGGAAATGAATAGCCTCAACTTACCTTTTTAGCATTTGTCAAGACAAGGTTTTTAGCTGAGGTTTTCTGCTTAAAAGACTACAAAATATCAATGTAAAAAGGACAAATCAGTCTGGTGAACTTTTGGAAAAGTCAAGCAAATGAGTCATGTGACCATTTCACATCAGTCATGTGACATGGACTAACCTTGGGGATCTCCTTTTTGGCAATGGTTAGCCAGACCTTTCGTCTCCGTGCATTCAGCTGCTCAACAGTGAGGTGTTTTTTCTTTACCAATGGCATCAGCGAGTCATGTGAAAACCTTGCGAAGATTTTGGTGACATAAGGACGACCCTCGGCCAGAATCTCTCCCTCTCCCCGTTTCTTCTTCTTCTTTACTTTTTTCAATTTGGCTAAAAGAAAAATGAGCAACCAGAGACAAAAGTTTAATTTTGTGATCAACAAGTACTTCCTAAAAGAGTTCCACTGTGACACCAAGATATCCATCTTTTTTTCACTTTACCCTTGAATTTTTTCTCATCTTTGATTTTCTTCTTCTTTGGGCCAAGAAGGTGGCGCTGTTGCTCATAGAAAGGATCTTGAGTAGATAAAAGTCCTGTGCTGTAGAACTGATACTGTTGAAGCTAGAGGGGAGACACGTACGGATAAATTGCAATGTAATTACAGGCATAATTACAAGGTTCTGTATTTAATCGTGTGAGCATACATACCTCTCGGTCAGTGTGGAACCTGCTCTGATGCTGTCTGGTGTAACGGTGAAGCCTCAGCATGTCCTGCAGCTCCTCCTTTGACAAACTGAAGTCAGCATCATCAGAGTCTGTGTCTGAGTCGGTGGTGTTGTCGCTCAGCAAAATACCCTTCAATAGAAAGGAGGGTTATAGTTAAAAGGTGCGAAATAAAAGCAATATAATGGCATTGTGAGAGAGAACAGGCCAACCGTTCTGTACCTTGAGCCATTTCCGGTTCCTTTTGAGCTTTGAAAAATTGTAGAGGCTTGTTTTATCTGGCTTTTGCTCTTTAATAAAAAAAATGAAAAAAGATACATCATACAGCATGCAGTGTGATATGGACTGACTATTCAAACTAAAAACAAACATGTCTTTTAATAACAGGTAATTTAAAGGGATAATAGAGACCAAGTGTTGAATTAGGTTAGTAATGATCTTTGTGCAATTTTTCTGCAAAACATGACAACAATTGAGAGAAATTGACCTACCTTTACCTTGTAGAATAACTCCATTGAGCGCCTTGCCCTCTGCCAGCCCATCCCCTTGCTCATGTGGCTCACTTTTGACTGCCAAACTGGTATGTTGAGTGGAGGGGTCAAGGGAAAGCCCTGTCCCCAAATTACCATCGCTATCATCACTGTCATCACTAAAACATGACAAAGATTGCATTTAGGGTCTTCCACTGTCCGACTACAGTACTTGTGTTGACCTACTGAGTGAGGTACAATGTATATGCAATGCAACAGGCCAAGTCGCAGGCATTGAATTTAAACTTTTTCTTCACTTGGTCATGTGATAGAAGGAATGACTGGTCTCGGATGCTAAGAAAACTAACACAACATCGCTGGGCAGACCTTTTCAATTACTTCAAACAAAAAAAACAAAAACAAAGTTTGGCTCTTGATTCAATGTAATGTCTTTATTTTTTGGTTAATTTTTCAGTGATCATAGCTCATAGTCTAAAGGTGACAACATTTAATTTTATTTGTGGTACTTTTAGATGATTTTTAGAGATTCGTTTTTTCATGTTTAATTATGTGGGTTTTACATTTCCATTAAATCTATGAAACAATAGCATGGTCCATATACGCTACATATCATCATATTGGCCCCTGACTCCCTTGTGTTTCAGTCACCTTGTTATTTAAGTTGAATATCTAATACAAATACGAATACTCAAGAACAAACCTAAATCGAATAAAACTATTTGCCCGAATCAAAAACATATGTACCTGGTTATGTCTCGGTTGAAAATAGTTGCTGTTTGGCGTAGGAAACTGTCCAACCTCAAGGATCTTTCCAAGCGCTGCAGGTAGAGAGGTTTGGCCAAGCCAGAGCTCCCTGCAGTTCCATCCTCCAGCCGGCCACTCTGCCCCGACGCCATACACACAGACACCTCTACCTTGCTAGGTAGGAACTTTTACTGGTGTAGGAATAGGCAGATGGCTAAAGGTCAGAGTGGGCGACGTGTAGAAAACTCCAAGACATGCTTTGGATTAACTGTGATTCACTTGAATTATAGTTAGCTTGAGGGTCCATGCCAGTGATTTAAAAAACAATAATTATTTGAAATATATATATATATGAATTAAAAGTTCATGCAAAGTTCTTAAACTGATAAGCATTGCATGGGACTGAACCCAAATGTAAATAAGCCTCCTTCTGTTTAGTTTTTCAACCCTCATTCACATCTTGGATTTTGTAACGTGAAGACTGTGGGAATTTAGCCAAAATATAAAGCTACTGGAAGGTTGAACATGATTAACGTACAGGGATGAGTTGAAGTGTGCAAAGACATGTAATGAACCTACCGTCTCACTTAGTAATCTCATTACTCTTGAGTCCAAGTTTACTGATCGGACAAAGGTCAAAAACCCTACAATAGAAGACAGTTGGTCACCAAAAGTATCAAAGTACTGTATATTTAATGTGTCCAATTTGAACACAAGCCTAAAAATTAAACTTTGCTCAGGTCTGTGTAATACTCAAAAACAACTTTTGTCATCTGATACTTTAAATATTAAGTTTATTGATTATTCATTTAAGCTCTGTCAAGATACAAATGGGTAAAATAGTTATACTGAAGGTTGCACTTCCGATATTCTGATTTTAACGGAAGACGATTTTTTTTTCATTTATTCGTCATGATGAATGCCTGAAATGTAATCTAATGTATCTGCACATATTGGATTACTTTGGTCATGACACTTTAATGTGAAAGTAAAACCAGTAATTACGACTCTTTACCAATAAGGTTAACTTTTTTATAAGTTCACACCCAGGTGTGTGGGGCGAAGACAAAGACGGACAAAAGTGTGATGCTTTCAATAAAAAAGGGAGAATTGTGTGCTTTCCGAAAATAGTGTCCTTCTGAAATAGCGGAGGTTTGTTAGGATTAACTGGCTAGCGAGCATTTCGTAGCTTGCACTAGCCGTGGCTAACCTTGAATTCAGTAGCTCATACGCTAACGACCGTTAGCCGCTTAGCTCTGTCAGTAGAAGCAATACTGCGTCTGAACTGTGGTAGTAAAGGGTCAATGTCGGGGTATTCAGGCACACTTATAGCTAACTGGTTGACATAAACCATGTTAAACACGTCACATTAGCGTTGTCGCTAACTTTCCCAGCCATAGAGCCCCAACAGCGAGCAAAAGCCTCATTGCTAACTTGCCTTATGTTACATTTTATTACTAGCGTTAGCTCATGAAATACTGAGGCGTTTTGACACTGACGTGCTCTCACACCATTAATATGAAGTATTCAAATCGGCCCTGTCTCTTTAAGGCCACCACCTCCCTGCCTAAACAATCTATTTAGATATATTGGTTTAATGCAGATTATTTAGCTTGCTAGTTTGCAATGCAGCGACATGAGAGGCCCTCCGCCTGTGTCTCGAGTGCCCTTGTAGCGGACTCAAGCGGGGACTCAGTTGCCTGGTGAGCGAATGATCCCCATGTTTTAATTCTTTCTCCCTCCCGGCCATCTTCCCCCATTGCTCCTTCGCCATAACATCCACCATGGAGTCTCTCACCTCGGCCCCGTGTCCCCCTTTCCGTTTCTCTCGTCGTTGCTGCCGACTCTCGGTTCTCTGACTCCAAAATGGCGGTTAAAGGCGCCGAGCGAGTCTGTGAGCTTTGAGTCGGCAGCAACAGCGGAGAGGCGGCCACTTTCTGTTACTGAGAGAGTAGAGACACGACGCCATGGAGGTACAGCAAGGAGCAGGCGTTTTAATCAATCCCAGAGAGAGGGGCGCTAGTTCCTTCCACTCCCCGACGGCGAGACCCCGAGATTAAACGTAAACAGTACACATATTTAACGCAGGATTCCCATTTCCCACATATATGTCTCGCTGGTCAGAATATACGACACAACAGAAAAAAATAATCGATCTGTATCCTGTATTGATTAATAATGGCTGCTTCTCATTGCGAAGATTACTGAGCAACGTCTGACGTCATCAAAAGGAAATTCCGTTTTAGGTAAGGTGAGGCGGTTGTAGCCTCACGCGTAAGTGTGAGGTTATTATAAATCATCTTTTTTCGGGAATTGACAGAAACTCCACTGAAAGTAGAAGTCACGGGCTTAATCAATAGTCTTTATCTGAATATTTATATTTGTAATTGTTGTATACCATTCAACATTTTGTACAAATAGAGACACATTAACCTAAAACCCACATTTAACCGTTGAAGCACAAGTTATGTGCCGGATGACGCATTCTTCCCGTGCTCAATAAGCATGATCTTGTGCATTTAAAAAGATCGTGGTATTGTGAAATAAACATGCAATAACTTCACTCAAATCACACACACACACACACACACACACACACACACACACACACAGACACAGAAAAACAAAATACACAATGCATTTCTCTGTAAAATATTTATTACAGATGAAGCAACCGCAGTGGCAAGCTTTTACATAACATATTCAGACAGAGCAGAAGCAATGATTAAATTTACCAATTGATTATCCTATCCAGTTTAACTATTAGACTAACACAGACCTTCAGTGGACATGGGACATGGTTTTAGACCATTAAAAAAAAAAGACAAATTGATAGTGCATTTTTAATTCATGATTTTGAAAAATAATAGTCAGAAGTCCAGGCACATGTATGCACAGTAAACACTGTCACTTTCATTCCATTTCATTGCTCACTATTCATGTTCATATTTCACTGGATGCTGCCATTCAAAGTGCAAGAATATAAAATCTGTTTCAAGGCCCTTCATAAAACTGGTACAAGTACAACCATCATTAATCGGGTAGGAGCCCACATCCATTAATTTGGGCAGTAACAAGGATGCTGGGCTTATGTCTCCCATAGTGAGAAGAAAGGAGGGCTCCTTCAAAGCCAACTGGATTTCTCCTCCTCAAATTTCTGCGGATCAATGAAAGGCTTGTCTATGGACTTAATCATTAGTTCCCCACAGTATACGCATTCAGATGCAATTATGTCATCAATATCAGATTTAATCTGCTCACGGCTTGTGCCCGCATTGCCTTTTCCCAGGCTGGAAGTGTCTCCATCGTCCTTGAGGGCCAGGCGGTGGCGAGACTTAGATGACTGTGTAGATGCTGCCAGTTTTTTCTGCAGCTCCTCCAGTCGATTCTGCTTATAAGCTGACAGGTGAGGAATCACTTCCTGCAAGACAAAACAATGGGTTAATATACTTATTGGTAAACTTGTTGGTGAAGAAATCCTTGAAATTTTCCCATTTGATTGAATTTGAAAAAGATGCTGGTATCGCTGGGCAAAATAGAAACCTTGATACATTTAAAGAGAAAAAAGGCGCAATAATCCCCTTTTCTACATCAACAAATATTACTGTATCAACTGAAGTAAAGACAGTCCCATTTTACATACACATTATAAAAAAGAAACTTAACTTAAGTTTGTTCCAAAAGAATTTGTGCTTTTATTCCACTTCAAGGTTACTTCTTAGTGACTTAAGAGTAACTCATTACTTAGTCTTAAGACAATTTGTAGCTGATTTTTTGGGTGAATATTTTGACTGTTTTTTCCAGATATAAATTGAATCCAATGGACAAATTGGAAAGAGGAAAAATGGACTATATAGCAAATATTTGCTAACAAAATCCACTGACAAGTCTAGATGTGATAGTAATTATTAGATAGTAATTATTGTTTGATATATATAAACACACAATATCAGATCCAGAAAATAGTACAAATAAACATATTGCCCAGCCAACTTTTACTTAAGGTGTTTTGCAGTGGCATAAAGTCACATTTTAGTATGTAAAAAAAATCAATCAATCAATCTTGCAGTTACCTGCATTAGACAGTCATAATGGAACATGTGTCCACACAGGAAAAGATAGAAGGCCCTGTTGAGCAGAGGAAAGTCACAGGCAGCACACTTGTCTTGGGAATCCACCACACCATATTTGTTCCTCATTTCTTGGATGTCTTCTCTGATACGTTTAGCGCTTTCTGTGGCCTCCTCCATTTCCTGCTTTAGCTCTTCAATGTGCTTGTTGTACTCCTCCAGGGAGTTGCAGATGGCCTCCTAAAAAAACAGATAAAGATTAAACGATTTATTACGATTTATTATTTTTTTTTTCTCAGCCGGTACTGTCTCAAATAGAAATCAGTGCAAGATCATAACACCATCCGAATATCTTATTGATAATGAAATATTGTTAAGAACCTTGAAGTGGTCAATGGTGACAAAGTCAGGAAAGAATGGCAAAATGTCCTCAATCTTGAGGAGGTTGCAGCTCGAAAGACAATTCATGGCTTTCTTAACATCTTTCTCCTCTTGCACTACATGTCGAGCAATCTTCAGCCAGAGTTTTTTCCTCAGCTCTTCGTCATCTTCAGGTAAGTCTGCACACGATTTGGCCAAGTCTACGTCAACCTATGGACAATAAGTCTCTAAAGTTAATTACAAACAGATTTTAGAATAAATCACCCAACACTGTATTATTCAAAATATAATACTAACACAGATACATACTTCAAGTAGTGCATTTTTCAGATTTGGATGAAAATACAAGAACAGAAAAAATTAAAAGTGACTTTAGTTTATATGACTTAAATTCATTAAAAAAATAAACATTTTTGATTACATTTTGTGTTGAATGAAAGTTTATTTAAACTATTTACAACTGTCTTTTTTGCCTTGATATGTCTCATCTTTTTTTACATGAATTTAACATGTATCTCACGTAAGAACTGAAACCATAAAATTACATATTTCTTAATTTTCTAGGGATCATTTAAGTAAGTCCCACAACTTGCATGATGGAGAACCTAGGCAAATGTATTAAAGCTCCCAAAGTGAATAATATAAAATGTATCTCACTTGTAAAGCAAGATCTACTGCCTCCTCGTAGAGTTCCATAATCCTGTAAACCAGCACACAGGCCCGGAGGTAGCCATGTTCTGCGCACAGCCTGAGGGCATACTTCAAGTCATAGTGGATCTCTGAAGCATGTGTACCCGCCTGCTCTAGATACCACAATAGAGAGTCCGGCTTGTACTTGGCATAGAGAGACAGCAGATAGTTATGGATTGCCTCCTCTGTAACAGTCAGCTCATACACACAGAACTCCATGTAGCGGATGGTTTCGTTGATCTGCTGGGTGCTGCCCATCTGGCTATAGTTCATCAGAGCCGGGATGAGCTTCTTTGGATCCAGTCGCTTACCCATCTGAATCCAGGCATCTACTACTCTCTTGGGAATGTGCTGCATGAGCACTGGAGAGAACTTGTAAAAGAGTTTTTCATCACAATGCTTAGAGAGAACCTCCAAAGCAGCAGTGTAGTCATCATGCTGACAGTAGTGAGATATGACTCTTTCATAGTCTTGCATGACAACTGAGAAGTAGACCATGTCGTCCACATTACCATGGCTAGCAAGCAGGTCATATATGGTGCTTCGGTTGTTGAACAAGCATTCCTTGTGCTTAGAGGTGTTGAGAAAGTTGCGGAATTCTTCACGGGTTTCCTTAAATATTATGTTGTTACCGTCACTTTCCATTTGGCCAAGCCGATTCAGGTAAAGCTCGGCCAGCCAGGTCACAAGTAAGGTGATCTGAGTTCTCTCGCTCATTTTCAAATTATTAAGTTTCTTCAGTAAGAACTCCTTCAAAGCCTCCTCTTGTTTGGCTTCGATGAACTTGAGTGCTATCTCTTCAAAGTAGTTTTGTGTCAAAGCGTAACACTTGGCACTCTCAATGTACCGCTTGTTCTGGAAGCAGTGCTCGGCTTCCTTGGCCAGCACCATGTCCATACACTCAGGCCGGTCACGACAGTATTCCTTAGCCAGATCAAACTTATTCATGCTCATATACATCTGCCAGACGTCCCTTGCTTCTCGCTGGATATGATATCGAAAGACTGCCCGCTCAGTGTAGATCCAAACCAACCCGCCAACGGGGTCTTTAATCATCTTCTTGAGGGGGCCAAATTTATCTGGGAACACATCCTCGTATACCACCTGTCCATTCAGAGTGCAGATGGCTTTCACTCGGTCACAAAGTAAAAGCAAGATGTGGAACTGTGTCAACACAACGGAGATGGGCTTGTTAAGACTCAGGTCAATGTCCGGGCTGTACTCCCATACCTGTTCGATCAATGCAACAAAAGAGTTCATTTAAAAAAAAAGGGAAAATAAAGTGACTTTGGTTAGAAATAAACATTGAGATTTGGACAGGGTAAAATTATTTATCATACAACACAAATAAGCTAACTGAATGTGACACTCAGTTTGAATCTATTTTTGCTTACATGTGACAGTATAGAGAAATGACAGAGAGTACTTGTCTGACTTTTTAAATCTACAACTTCAATAAGTAATAAATACATTTCACATAGATTTAAAAATTCTCACAGCTGAAGTAAATTACCGTACCTGCACGTCACTTAGCAGGGAATCCAGCCTGACATAATCAAGCTGCCCATACAGAACTCCATTTCCCATCATCCAAGCGAACGCCTTCGGGGAGCTGCGAAGCTTTGAGGTATAGAAGGTGATCTCACTGTAGCCCATGTTGGCTGGAAACTCTTGAAAACTGGGTAGCAGGTCTTGGTTCTGGCTGAAGATGGAGCTGAAGCCTTGTTGCTCAGACCCTTCAGGTACCTTGCCCACAAACTGGAACAGACGCTTGCGTGTCGTAGCAATGATGAAGAACTTGTTCTCCAGGCCTCGCTCTACCTCAATACAGCAGACTGGTGCTGGTTTCCCATCCTCCTCGAGCGCATGGACCTGACACAAAAGAGAAAATGTCAGCAACTATTTTTTGAGAGAGTATTATGAAAAACTGTTGTAAAACAACAATAAAAATCATAAATTTCCCAATTTATTTTGAAGTATTTATACAGTCTCAGAAGTACATTTCTAAACATGCCTCATTCATATCATATACATTATTTGTCTTGTATTTTTATTCTTTTTATTGGCAGACAGATAGACTCCAGCATTTCCCCGCGAACCTAAGTATAGGATAACCACCATTATTTTTTTCTCCTTGTGCTATAGTTGCACTGTTTGCTGTCCTGTCTTGTACAGCCTACTCAACTTGCCTTGAAACTGCCCCCATGGGTAAAATAAAGTTGTTAATTTTGAATTTACATAATGGATGGATGGACGGATGGATGGTTAATGGTTTAGGTATTTCATACATATATACTGCTACAAAAAAGTCACCTAATAAATATCTTAAATATCTAACCTGTCTGAAGAATTGGTCTGGATTGGTGTTGAACAGACTTCCTTCTGTTGCAGAAATCTCAGCCTCAAAGATGATGCCTTGATTGGTGCCCACAAGGATCGGCCCCGTGTTGGTCTCGTTGCCAAGTAGTTTGTTCCAACCCACACTCTCAATGAGGTGCCCTCTCCAACGAGACAGACTGCGCACCTTCTGTGTGTTTCTGTTCAGGTATAGACATTCACTGGAGCTCATGCTAATCAGCAGATGGGAACCTGCAATTAGAGTTAAAGCCTCCCTGGTTAATAGGTACTAAAAATGGCAAAGATATTGAAAAAAATATTGTACATGTTGCAATTCTTTCAGGGTGGGCATTGAGGATTTGTGGTGTTGGTGCTGCTGCTTTTAAGTAATTTACAGCTTAATTTGTAGGTAGAACATAACTTTATATTTTACATATAGGCCCTCCTACTACACAAAATGATTCATGATCTTATCACAAATCAGATAAATGACATACTAAACTCTGAATCCCTTACTTCTGCTTGCGCAATGAAGTCTTGATTTTTAATTGTATTTTTTTTATTTGTCCTTCAACCTTAAAATATGAGCCAGACACTATCTAAATTATGCAAGATGTTACCTAAAAATTAATAATTAAATCACTTCAATACATGCTAGAATGTTAACTCATTTATTATCTGTACTGCTTATCCTGCAAGAGATGGAGTAGTTGATCACAGCGCCACATACAGATGTACGATTACTGTCATTGCTGAGTGTGAGAGGGAGCTAGACAAAGGGGACAAAACCCATGTAAGCTGGACAGAGAGACCTCAGTTGCCATTAGATATAAACCACAAAGTTCCTCGCTGATACAGCAAGGCAAACCACTGCATCACCATGCAGTCCACTAATTGCATACCTATTTCTATATAAAATCTAAGTGACATTCCAAGCTTAGACACAGCAAGAATGTACATGAGCCACTAAGCTCTTAACTTTTTATCTCTAATGTCAAAAATGGGAGAGGCAGAATCATGAAAAATGAAAAGTAACTCTTCCTAAATACAATCCCTTCATATACTTCTTCATTAGTAGCAATAAAAGAGAAAAGGTCAAACCTATGAGGGCTTCTCAATAAACCACAGCGTGGGGAATATCTTATTAAAACGCTTTTAAAACATTACAGCTGCTCTCACCTGTGGGATCCAGGAACAGTTTGTGGACTTTGCTGTCATCTTTCCTTCCCATTTCAATCTGATTGGGTTGATCGGCCTTGGCCAGATCGATCCTGATAGAACAGAAGTATTTTGTCAGCACTTTGTATCTTCTTCAACAACTCTCTTAAGAAGTCACAATAAGCTTCAATCACTAATAGATGAGTACTAATCATCGTGAATGATAGTCGATAAATACAAGTAATCCAATCAAAATGTTAGAGACAATTAACGACGTTATGAGTGTCTATGATAGAGTTGTTTGCCTTAGTAGGGTGTCCTTTCCCAGACTCATGCATAGCTGATTGTTGCAGACGGCAAGGTGGTTTATCTTCTCAGGGGGTGTAAAATCGATTCGTTGCTTGTTGAATATTGGCTTTTCTTCTTCAAGTCTCACGTTCACGAAGCCTTACGTAAAGAGATAAGTTTGTACTTGTAAAAAGAAAGACTACTGGTTGCAAAATCCAATCGATATTAGCATCGTTTGCGTAAAACAAACCCCACCTTACCTGAATGCGTTAACCCGATGTTGGTAGATGACAGGCGGTTATGCTGCTGTGCACTTTGCCTGGTGTTTTGTGAGTCCTCGTACTCGTCAAGAATTGAGGCCATTGCAAAAATTTAACCTCGACTTTATGCCCGTAAATGTATTCTTTCGAGAGAGAAAAAACACTAGCGAAGAGTCAATTCTAACACAACATGGCTACTAGCTAAACCAGCTAACCGCTCCTTTCCTTTCAGGGCTCACCACAGTACTTACTCTTTTCAAATAGAGCTTATCATGATAAACATCAACGCTTATAGAATGCAGCAAAAATATACTAAAACAAGGGTAATAAGCCATTCATATTTGTCGTATGAACGTTAGCATAGGCGCGTCGAGCTCGAAACAGGATGAAACTGCGCAATCAGGTGACATTATCATGTGATCAGTTTGGTGTAAAGCTCATCTCTGCCGTTGGGTGTCGCTGTTGGCTCAGATACTTCGACTGCCTGCGTGGACGTCGGTAATATCAAAACACATAGATGAGACAAATCATTAAGATACTATGATCATTATCGGCGTGACATAAATACATTGACTTTGGTAACAGAAAGCAACATTTTTTTTGTGCGCAGTCCGTTTTTCAGATGTGGGTGTATCTCACAGGGATCTTTTCTTTTATTTAGCTTCAATCCAGAGGTCCCTTCAAATGTAAATTTACCATAAATGAAGACCATATCAGACTATGAATATGATCTCAATGATGCATAATCAAAATAACTCTACACGTTCTTCAAAGCAACTAAGTTGTAATAAATCGGGACAATATCTGGCACCAAAAACGATTTTATAGCTTTATTTCCAGAAACAACTTCTAAATTATGTACCAAGTCACCGCACGTAAACTATTTCCAATCAACCGAACTTTCTGTAACGGCGGTCTGATTATTCAGGGGTTATGGAGGTCATCCAGGATGTTATTCAGCATTATGACTATATAATAACTCCTCAACCAATGGATTAAAAGTTTTGAGAAGGGTTGATTGATGATTAAACAATAGAAATCTATATTAACATTTACAACAAGAACAACAAAGTTTGATGCAATCAGTGTTCTTAAGTTTGAATTTTGTCATCACGCCCTCCTGGATTCCAGACTTGGACTCCGTCCGTCGATCCATCTATCAGATCGGCCTGAAAGTGTTCAGTCGTGATGTGTCTTTCGCGAACGAGCCGGCGCTTAGAGTCGATTATTTTGTAGAGAACTAGAAGTGCCGGATCCCGTCGGACAGAGTCGAATCATCAGCAGTGGCCCATCTACTCGAAAACAGGACAAAACATTCAGAGAGAGAAAATCGAATCAGCAACTCCATGTCGATGCCGAGCAGCACAAAGACTTATATATGGTCCTGTGTTATGTTGTTCATTTGAATGTTTGAATAAATTGTTTAACAAAGCTAATTGCATTTTTCAAAGAAAACAAAACGCAAACCATTCATTACTCCTATGTTGAGCTTAAATAGAAAGCCCTGGGTGATGCGAAATGAAGAGTAGGTTCAGAGCAGAAAGAGCCATTCCAAAAGGGCTGAATCTTTGAAAAAAGCCGGACTTCCCATCATTGGCCCTTAGGCTGGTGTTTTGTGACAGGCGGTATAATTTGGGGGGAAAGAACACAATAGATTTTATCAATTAAAATCGAATAAATTGTAAATTCCAGAATCAGAATCGAGATCACTTTACTGATCCCCAAAGGGAAATTGCTTTTTGTTGCAGAAGCGGCTCCTATTCAAACAGTACAAGATAAGAAAATACAAGAATCAATATAAAAAATAGAAGTATAAAAGTATGTATAAGTATGTATCCATGTGGATGAATAGTTACATGTTATTGCACTATATAGGTATTGGATATGGATATAGGTTATCGCTCAGAGGAAATTATTGCAAACAATTTAATGTTTCATCTGTGTTTGTATCTTAAAAATGTTTTCCTTTTTCATAATATTTCTCAGTATATTAGGCCTTATACTCGAGTATTTGGGGCATACAATTAAGATTACAATCATCACTTCGCCCTTGCATGCCACTGCTCTGGGTGATGCTAAATGAAGAGTCGGTTCGAAAGAGCCGACCTAAAAGAGTCAAATCTTTGAAAAGAGTCGGACTTCCCGTCACTGGCGCTCAGGGCGCACAGGTCTCGGTGGGCGCGTCTATGCAAAATCCCAACCCGTGGGAGCGAAGCGGAGCCTTAAATGTGCCCAACCCACCGCCGCCCGGCGAAACCAGCCCAGGTGAGGGAGTGACGGCTCCTCTGAGGTGTAAAGTCAGGGGGAATCCGCGATCGGACCGCTGAATGCGCGGCCCGACATGCCACCTCACATGGATTACTTCTACCACGAGTCCCGCGTCCCGTCCGCTTGCGGGCTGACCCGGGAGGACGAGCTGCAGCCCGGGCTCATCAGCTGCATGCTGGTCGGGGACGGAGCCGTCGGGAAGACCAGCATGATCGTCAGCTACACGTCCAACGGATACCCGGCGGAGTACAAGCAGACGGGTTTCGACGTCTTTTCCGGTCAGTGGATACACACTTTAAGAAACTGTAACTTTTAGCCTGTACGATTCTCGAGAATAATCTGAATGGGAATGTGTATGGGACCCATTTTTCTTACAAGTGCTCACAAATTAGGTTAAGAAACACATTTCTCTGCCCATGTTTTACTTCACTTTTACTTTACAAACTTTATTATCCCTTTGAGAGGCACTTTGTTTTGAAGCCAGCAAAGAAACATAAAAAAAACAACAAAGAGAACAGCATCAACAACAAGAACAACAACCCAACACATACCACATACACTGAGCAGAAAACAAAGATGTCTGTTACATGTTACAGGGGTGGACCGATCACAATGTTCATGTTTTGAATTTGAAGTTTGAAACATCTTGAAATCCCATTGAATTTAATAGACAAAACTGGAACTGATTTATTCATGTGTGACTTTAAACAGGACAGGTCCAAGTAGATGGGGCACCGGTCAAAGTTCAGCTTCTGGACACAGCTGGACAAGTAAGTGTACTTTATCTTCCCCTTGCAATGACAGAATGTTGACAGATGGCGTTCTTTTCAGATAGCTTATGAAGAACCGTGCTTAAAAGTCCGATGTAACATTAAGGATGTTTTTAATACTTTAATTTTTAAAATAAAATCTCACTGCCTCTGTCTGGACATGGGGACAACAAGTCTCAGTTTCAGGTAGTTCTGGGTTTATGTAGAGCATGTTTTGTTATGATACTATTTCAGAAAATGCATGGGGATATTTTAAGAAATTACCAGGAGTGAAGTCAAAGTCATCCCGAGAAGAAGCGGGAAATTACCCAAAATTAGCAAATAAAAATAAAACAATTACAATCTGTGTACTGTATCTAGCATGTGAGTTCCCATACTTGTAGCAAATATGGTTACCAAATAACAGTCATCTGAATTCTGGGATTCCTCTTTCCCTCTTTTTCCATAAAATACCTTTCTTTATTTATTTTACAGAAAATAGCTTTTATGGTTTGAAACATGTTTTGAAAGATGAACATGGAAGTTAAAATCCTGTCACATCACCAATTCCAGTCAGTCCAAGAATCTCATTCCAGATCATAATGGATAATCAGGCATTTTACACAGAAACTCCCTTTTCTTGCTCATAGTTTGGTTGAAACTAATGTTTTATCCTTTTTTTTTTTCATTTCTTTTTCAGGACGAGTTTGACGGATTTCGGTCACTGTCATATTTACACACAGACGTTTTCCTCCTGTGCTTCAGCATGGTCAACCCAACCTCATTCCACAATATAACCAAGAAGTGGGTTCCAAAGATCCGGTCATACAACTCGTCTTCACCCATAGTACTTGTCGGGACTCAGTCGGACCTCTTACTGGACGTGAACATTCTCATCAACCTTGACCAATCAAACGTGAAGCCCATCCCAAGCTCTCGAGCTCGGAGCATGGCAGAGAAGATCAGGGCTACAGACTATATTGAGTGTTCCTCGCTCACGCAAAAGAACTTGAAGGAGGCATTCGATGCCGCCATTTTTGCAGCCATCAAGAACAAAGCACGCAAGGTCAAGAAGAGGAGGTCGTCTGACAGGCGCACTAAGGCTTTCTCCAGATGTAGTTGGAAGAAGTTCTTCTGCTTCATCTGAGTGTCAACCCCATGGGTTGTGGACAAAACTCTTATTTATTTCAAAATAAACCCTATGTTTTGCTGAATTTGACTTCCCATCTCTAGTTATTTTAGTTTCCTACCCCTCTAAATGTATGGTATCTTATATTCCCAAGGTGTCAACAGTCCAATGGGGGAAGACCGTGTAGGTCAGTGCTGCAACAGTTGGATGATTATTTGTAAAGTTCTCCACATTTCGATTAATCAAATGTTAACTGTTTTTCATTGTCTCATCAATTTGTGCCATATTTTCAGAAGCAAAAGTCAAAATTCTGTAATATGGGCTCATCAGATACAAATACCTTTCTGGTTTGTTCACATTTTTAGAAAAGAAAGTTGCCTTTTGTTTGGGTCGGACAATACTTTGAGCTTTGAGGAAACACTCACTGTAGCCAAGAAAACAACTCAGTCGTTAACCATGGAATAATTTGGAGGAGGAAAAGGATCCTATGGTAGTTGCCCCGATGTGCACCAGGATCAATCAACAGAGAGCAAAAGAGATGCTAGGACAGTCTCAGGAATGTCTGTTTTCAAAGTCATCAGACAGTCACAGGACAGCTGTCATTTATGCATTTAAAACAAATGTTGGATCTGTAAAATCCAATAGACTATTTCAGTCACCACTAAGCTAGTGTAGAAAAGTGCAATTAAGAGTCTGTGCAAGACAACATTCCATGTCAACACTCCAAATCCATGCGGAAGAAAGACAGGCCTCCATGTAAATGATTTGAATTTGCATGGTGTGGCACTCTGCCCACTGCTCCTCCGATGTGAGTCGAGGGGAAACGCAGAGTAACCGATCAGTGTGTGTGAGCAGATGGGCGTGGGTCTTTTCTGTTGTATTCGAGTTGCATGGATACTATTTATATGCAACGGTTGCAAATTCATGTTACAGTGTAAGGTGCCCCATAACTGTGTGATAGTTCCACTGGCTGTTTTGTTGTGTCTTTCCACAGCGTCGTCAGCCTCTAACATGACTAAACGATAATTCGCTATCCTACTGTTTTAGAAAAGGCAGCTACTTGCAAGAAAAATCTGAAATAAATGCATTCTCTTTTGTCTCAACCAACCAATTAGCTCAGAGACAAATTCTGTTGTTTGAGGTGAAAGGGTTGCGGGGAAGCAGTAAACCTTTGACTCTTTGTTCAGGCCTCTCATCAATCTGCATCTGTAAATGCAGGCACCCGAGGAGCCATGGCTAATACCCTGCAGTGTCTCCTACCGCCACCAGACAACTACTAGGCATTTTAAACTGTCCTTTGTTGAACTGCTCAATACATTCCCAATCTCTTTTGCAGCTGGGATTGTAGGGTGGGAGATGGTGCTGTGTCGCCTGTTCAATCAGAAGTGTAAGGAATCATTTTATTATTCTTTTATTTTCCCCTTAAAATTATTATTGTCTTTCACTACAGTCTGATTTTATTTCATGGATATACTAGCCCGTGTCAAGTAACCAAAACCTGAACTAATATGCTTCTCGTGGAAGTTTGTTGAGTAGATTTGTTATTCTGTTTTTTTAAAAACAGATATTATTTGATAAATGATATAGCACATGGGTTTTTAATGCATTAATGTACTATATAAAGGAAACTGTATCACTGATTTTCTATTACCTGTCCTCATGCCATGTACTTTTATTTACATGTCAAAGTGATGATGCAAATAAATGAAGCGAATATTATAACCCCTGTGTTATATATATTTTTAGTGTGCCATGATCGCAATGTTATGACTGTGAATTTCACAAGCATCTGATAGCCGGGGCTACTTTACATTCAGGGAAGAGTTGATGAAAAGAGTCACTAGAAACACTGAAGTGAGAAGAACTGGTCTCTACAGGGAGTCTGAATAATCTTTGAGGCCACAATGGATACCTTTCCTGAAACATCTAGGCTTCTAAGCATATGATAATTAACCTCTAGCCTCCAGTTGCCTTAGGCCGACCAATTCTAATGCAATCCACATGACCGCTGATGTGCTTTGGCAGTGCCATGCTGTGACTGATTGCTGTGTCTGACTGTGTCATTTCCAAAAGTCTGAAGCAGTGGCTGAGTGGCATTCACTGGGAGACTCCACTTTACTAGGAATGGACGGCAGAAAAGTTGAAAAGTGAAGCTTCATCACAGCAATGGAGTATGCACAATGTTGATGAAATGTAAGATAAAGTGGCGTGAAGAATTTTTCAGAAATGTTTGAAAAATGGATTGAGTTAGTGATGTGTGATTTTGAACATGGACATGGGATTCTTGGTTGAGAAGGCCAGGTGAACATGACAGGGGGACATAAAGACAGAGCAGCGAGGGGTTATAACATCCTTCCACATCTGACAGCTCCACTGTGCATTTATTCTGAACAGGATGGATGAGTCACAGATGAGTGAGAGGATAAAAAGCAGGCTCACAACAATACATCAGCAACATGTTTGCCATTAGTCAGTGTGCGCCATCCATCACGACATTATGTGTCAAGGTTCTGTTTGAACGACTGCTATCAGTGGGGTAAGGCGTGACATCATATGTCTCAGGGAAAAGACCTCCTGGGGAGGTTTCATAGAGAGAGGGTAGTTACCCGTAAAGAGCTTTTATTTCAGGACCAGTTGGTCCTGATTGTGAATTTTTCCAACTGCATAACCTATAGGATTATAGGTTTTCTAAAAAAGTTGAGTTTTTTTCGACCTTTTTTTCTGCATTTGTGTTGTCATAAATGCTGAATTGACAAACTGGCTGTTACTATTGATGATGAATATTATGAGCAATTTTAGTCGTGGTTTGGAGTGAGTTGGAGAGGATGTATTCCTCTTTGAAAGGCAGGCGCAGACATTGCATTCGTTTCAACTTTGTGAGAATAATATGGTGCTATTGCCCGTCAAAACAACCATAATGTGCCAGGTGATGATTTCAAGTTACTGTTGCTTCAGTACCATTCACAATGATTGTTACTGAATCTATGCAAGAGTACAAATCTCAAAGTATTTAATTCTGACCCAGTGGAGCCAAGCCAGGAGACATGCGGGCTAGCCAAAGGTTGCGGTGTCAGCCACTGCTAAATTTAGCTTTTACCGAGTCGATATCAACGCAGCGATACATTTATTTTTAGCACGAAAAAAATGCAAATTATGATAAAAGATAAATTCTGTGTCACAACGACGGCCACTTCGTATTCATTGATTTCCAAAGAAACCATTATGACAGGTGAAAAGCTTTCAGTCTACAGAGGTGTTGACAACAAAAAAAATTTAAATATAGTGCCTTTCTCACCAGTATAAACTGCCTTGTGTAATCTTTGCATAAACAGATTGTGTTTAATGCAACATCGCAATTGCAGCTCATTGTGTGATAATCTTTTAGTGCATGGTCAGGGTTGGTTTATCCACACATTATCTGCACAGTTACGAACCCTCATTTCTGCTCATTCATTCATTCATTAATAATATATAACACTTAACCTGCAATCATTCACACATCATTCAGGGACATATAACCATTCACCCCCTCCTTCAAACATGATACAAAGAAGTACCACCATTCAGTCACTTATGGGACTGTGGGAGGAAACCAGCGAACCAGAACACAGAGACTCCACTCAGAAAGACCCCGTGTCGTAATCGAACCAGGGACCTTCTTGCTGTGAGCCAGACGTGCTAACCACTGCCACATATGAAGCAACGATCAGGATTTGGAGCATGCAGGGATTAGAGTAACATGTTGTTGCTGTGAGGTTTGAGGGTATTGCATCGACTGAAAGGGGAATGTTTACGATGTGGTGATGCAGCAGATGTCATCATACATTTATGCCACTCTAGGTTCTTCTTTAGCTGAGAAAGTATCCAAAAAAGGAGGCGTAAAAATCATGAATTCGTAGTTGTAATAAGTGTTATTGCAAGGTTTGAATGAGTCCAACGGAAGTGGCAGGGATCGAAGTTCCAATTTTTTGATGTGGTCGTTGACATATCTATATCTTTAATTCTTTTTTTTTGTCTTTTTCATTGGGCTGCAGCCTCTGCTGTCATCAATTACAAACAATCTTAAAATAATCGCCTGTCATTTTTTCAAGTTTTTCAGAAAACACTAAAAACTGAGCCATTTATCTAATAAGGAGTTGATTTAGGCAAATAAGATTATTTTTGTCAGACAATTACCATTTGTGTTGAGTTTTTTTATATTGCTTAAGAAGAACCACAATGTGATTTACAAGATTGAACAACTGTCAGTCAGAAGGTCTACGCTGGCCAGCCCTAAACCTTGCGTGAATGCATATTTGTGTCTGTTTACACGAGGGATGTCCTGGTTTGAGTTTAGAGTGGGGGCAATTGAGGTTCAGCAGTGCAATGGCTATTAACATCTTGAAAGGCTGCAGCAAAGGGTCAAGACCAGCCATGAGTCTTGGTTTTGAGAAAGAACCTTAATGTCACATCTTATTTATGACACTCTCCCACGCAAAACACATTTTTCTTCTGTCCCTGAAAAAATACCACTACTTTGCAGCCTTGGCTAAAAACCCACCAATGATGCAACACGGACACACACAAACATATAGGGACTATGTGTGCAGTCAATTGTTAAGCAATGTTGTGCAGGTCATGTTTGACAGGTTTTAGGTTCTCAGAGTTAAAGCAGTTAACCGTCCCACATTTTCTGTTCTCATATTTAGTCATCTATTTTTCTTCACACCGAGGGAGAGCTCTTCTCCCAGGATCCCCTCCTCGGAGTGATTGTGTCAGGAATAATCGTCGAGCTCTTCCTCTGGCTCTGGGCCAGTTTCACTCTCTCTGGGTTTCAATGTAGTCAAACTTTGGCAAGGAGGCCTGGGAATCAGCAGGTGCTCAGACAGGTCTGCCTGGCTGAGTACAAAGCTCGCTGGCTTCTCGGTCAACCAAACGGAGCTGTTATGCTTCGGAGAAAAGTCAACAACTTACAAAGTCTATTTCATGCGGACAAAAAAGACCTCTGTTGCGACTTTTTGTTTTCATTGTCGTATACCTCCTTTGACTCGCAAATTTTTTGACAGGTGTGTTTATTATTAGGTGCCAAAGTGAAAACTTCGAGTTTACGGGATTGACCGAATATGCACAATGTTATTGTTTTTGACAACCAGCATAGTTTTAGAAGTTTATGAAGCCTTGACAAATGTAAATGCAGCATGTGAAATATTGACTTTAGTAAATGCATATAAATATTTTTCATAAAACACAATCAAATATGAGAAGTATAGTAGTTGCACTGTAAAATATACCCAATGGTGTTTTATTTATGAAGCGCGTTTTAAAAATAATGATTCTGTAGTACGAATGTGTAGGTCTAGGATGCACTTTCACCTGCAGAAATTACCTCAATAACACAACTTGTTTTTGAGGTTTGATGGAAATTTTGCTTGAAAGTGTCAGAAAATTTCCATACAGATTCACACAACCCCTGTATTTGGGGGTTGTCTGTACTGCTCGCGCTGCATACAGGATCATGGGGGTATTGAAGCAAGTCTTAGCTAACATTCATGCAAGAGGCAGGGTACACCTTGAACCGGTCTCCAGATCATCACTCATGTGGACAAACGTCAAGCTGCTCTCTTAGTCAGCCAATTTAGAGTCAGTAGTTAATATATTGCATGCTGTTTGGCGTGTTGGGCACCTTCTGCTGTGAGGCAACAAGGCGAAGCACTGCCCGGGTGTGCATAGTGCATCTTTGTTTCTGTAAGCTATGTACAGAAAAAGAAACAACCTTCTACCAATCTCAAGCTGAGAGATGTACAGGGGCCACTTGAAACCCGAATTTTATTAGCGGTGTTGAAAATAGAAGAGGAAGAAGATTGCATGATGAATATCTTTTTAAATCTGAGTAAATCTGTGTAAATGTGTATGTGTATGTGTATATTGTGTATATGTGTATATATATTTATGTAGGTATGGGTATGTGTGTAAAAATGTATATATACGTGTGTGTGGGAATATATGGTTACTTATGTGCATATGTGTTTGCACTGATATTTGTGTATATATATCTTTCCTGTTTTGTTTTGTTTTTTCTCTAATGTTGCTGCTGCAACACCCGAATTTCCCCTATGGGAATCAATAAAGTATTATCTTATCGCATCTTATCTTATCTCATCTTATCTTTTTATTTAGCTTTTATTTCTTTGCAAGAAGTGATTTTCCAAGTATCAGCACTATCAACTTTTCCACCACTTTCACTTTTACACACCTGTGGCTGTTATTAGAAAACAAACAAACCCTCCCATTATTATATCAAACCGTAAACTGTCAGTTTCAGTCACAGCTCCTCCTGTGTGACTGCCCGGGGACAACGGCAATCATTGTCCCTTTGGATTTGCTGCTCGATTCCCTCATGCACTTGAGTCACACATAAAGACACTGAAGATAAGATGATGCAAAACAATTTTACTTTCATGTCACTTGTCTTGTTTCCTTGGCCATAAAACCATTATCAAAAAGATTTTTTGCTGCCGCATTTTGTCAGCTTTAACCTCTTTCTGAATGTGGCAAAGTGTCACTAATCAATGAAGCCGTCTGCAGCAGAATTGTGTGTTGATTTTTTGAGATGAGACAACAAGAAGCACATTTACTCAGGGAAGGATGAGAAAACACCCACATCAAACACTGCGTCTCAATCTTGATTATTGATACATTAAAATGTAAATATCTAGGAAATATGGAAACTTGGGATGTAATCTCATGAAATAAGCTAAGCAACACTTTTCAGTGAATTTTCTACAAAAAGATTACTTCCTTCTTTTCATCTGTTCCTGGGCACAAAAGCGATAGAGGAAACTGTGATTGGAAAACAATTTCCGAGAAAATGAAAATAATCCTGTCTCTGTGCCACCCTGTCAATGTCACATGCAAATTTGTGCATGTGACTTTGCTACGTGTGTCAAGCAGTCGCTTTGAAAAAAAAAACAAAAACAAAAACATGACACTGTGACCTATCATTATTTAAGAAATGGCAAAGGCTTTTACTACTCTCATTGTATTCTTCCTTTCGGCACAACACTAAATGCTGATCTGATTTGCATGCATTATTTGTTTGTTATGTTCATGCAGTGGTACGTAAGACAGCCATTAGATGTTTCATGCTTTCCTGGAATAAACTGCTAATGAATGTTTTTGTTTTGATGAAACACAATGGAAACAGGAAGTTACTGTTTGTGACTATTGCATTGTATTCAACCCATTAAAAAAGCTGACTTTCCAATGTTTTGGAGCAAAAGCATCAATTAGCATGGTGAATAAACATAATATTTGTTTTTTAGAATCCTTTCTCAAAACATGCAGTGGCTTCATTTGAGATCTGAAATTACCCAGATGTGTGAGTGGGGGAGTTAATGGTTAGATGACTCTATATGAGGTATGAATGGGGGAGTGACTGGTTGTCTGTCTTTACACGTGGCCCTTTGATGGACTGGCGAACAGTTCAGGGTGAACCCCACCTCTCAGCAGGGCCAAGCTGCCGCACCACATTGACACTGAGTGCCGGAAAAGCCCTATAAATAATGGATGAATGAATGATTAATTCTCTCTATATCACTGGGGCTCATATTTGCATCTGTATGATTCATTTCCTAGTGAATCACTTCCATGGTCCTGCGTAGTCGTTGGATCTACATTCTCAAAGAATTCTACTTTTCTAAATGAGATTTATTGAAGCAAAAAAAGAAAAGCTAGAGATAATCATTATGATTGAAAGATAAGAGGAGCAAAATGGGAACCACAATTCAAAAGCATCAGGAAATGACATGCAGCGGAGTGTTTTTGGTAATAAATTAATGATGACAGTAGAATAGCAGCCAAACTGTAAACCTAATGTGTTTCTTTCTTTCTTTCATTAGCTTTGTCTCCACTTGTTGACTCTTCGGATAACATCTCTCAACAACTCAGGATTTAGTTTGATTCAATGAAGCAGATATTCCTTTTACCTCACAATAATACTGTTGCACTTCTTAGGTAATTGGATGTTCCAGCCCAAAAGAATAAGCAGTTTTGTTTAAAAAGATGCATTTTTCAATTAAACCTTAAACCAAACATCAGTTTTACAAGTTCAAAAGAATATTATCTCATTGTTATGAGTTGTCATAATCTGATGGCGAATGAATCCTGAAAAACTGTTTAATTACAAACATTGTATATTACAAAAGGCAAAACTTGACATGCTCGATATCATTCAGTATGGCTGCATATTGGTGTATTGAGTATGACTTGCTTTTCACTGTAGGCCTGATTACTTCAGTCTCGATGAAGTTGATTCTGGTTGAGGTCTCGCTCACTAAAGATGTCATCGTCTTATCAATACACTGTCCTCTCTGTGGGGAACTTCTCCCAACCCCTTGTATTGCAGATCACCAGTGAACGATTGTGTTGTCTCTGCAGAAATTGCAGACCAAATCTTGACACCTTCTTGCTGATTTGAATTGAAGGTCTCAAGGGTCCACTGATGGGTGAAAGGTTTCTTTTTTGGCGGCTGGGTCAAACAAAAATACCCAGCATTGGTATGTGTCAGATACACATTGAATGTATGGAGGCAAGGAAAGTCCCTTTTGATGGTTATTTAGATTTTTAAAAATTGCGTTTTTTAATGAGTTAAATATGATGTAATGTAATATTTATTTCTGACTGAGTATTTTGCTTGTGGTTTATTCAGATTTAAAAAAAACAAATAAAAAATGTCCTTTGATTTGACATGTACAATTAGTGTTGGTGTTTGTTGTCCTAAAGAGGCGGACAATTTAATATTGTTACGAGGTGTAAAAAAAAAGTGCCCTGACAGTGACCCTGAGTTTAGTTTTACACCTTAATTCAGATCTAAGTCGGAGAGAATGATAAAAAGATAAGACAATAGGCTGCTTGAATATGACAGCGTCAGTATTTTTTATTCGGTGTGACAGTTAACCATGTTTTGAACAGAGCAGTAATTGTCATTTGCATATGAGAAGTGAGTGACTTGATTGGTTGCAAGTGTGTTCATTGGGTGTGTGCACGTCTGGGAATCAAGGGGGTGAGGAGTTCTCACACTGGTGTTAGAAGATGAGGATAGAGGCCGGGGGTGTTGTGACATCTACACAGAGCACATGGTGGCAGTGAAGCAAGTGTGGGCTTGATGCAAGTCGACACAAATCTTATTGTTCTACTTTATCGTGTCTTACACCCCTATAGATCTGCAGCTAACAGTAAAATAACACGGGGATGAAAAGGATACAGTATACATGCTTTCATTGTACAGAAATCCTTGAGTATTTGCCAAAATATGATGTTAAGTCGGTAGATATCCATTATGAGTTTCCGTTCATGTCTGTTGGACATGAATATGGTGTGTCTGGACTTGCTCTGTGGTGACTGTCTCAAAGCTGTCCGGTTACTCAGAGCACACTTAATAACCATACTCAGGTTTGTTTATGTCATCATACAAGGAGTGTATCAATCTTGCAAAAGATATGTTGAGGATGGCTTTCTAACTGGATTCATGCACATGAATCAGAATATTTCATCACCGCTAGACCAGTCCCAGTCAGAAAAAATACCAGGATAGTTTAGATATCTGACTTATAGGACAGGATGGTTATAATCTGTGCTGCTCAACTAGTAATGAATTATTCTATGAAAAAACATTGTTGGCTGGAATAGGTAGTGACTCATTTCAGGGTTTTTTTAAGAAAAAAAAATAAAATGAAAGTCAAAAAAAAAGAAATGTAGTAAAAACAGTCACTCAAGTATCCATTACAGAAAATGCAATCCCTATGTAAACCATGTGTAATAGATGTATAATATTTGACGGTTTACTCTTAAAAACTTGAATTCGAGGACGAAATGTTTATCGATTCTTTAACTACTGTCTGGAAACGTGTAGGCATCAATTTCACTGCCAGGTTTAGGAGAAAAATTATTTGAAATGAAACCTCATTGACAGACTTTCCACATTCAGGGAAAGTAAAAAGGTAAATTAACACAGTTGGGTAAAAGAGCTTGTTTTGGAAAAGTATAGCCAATACTTTTACTTACAATAAGCAAGAATAGATGAAAAATACATATAAATAAAACCAGAAGTAACTCATGACATTAACACTTTTTTTACCCAGGATTCCAAGGGACTATGAAAACTGAGATCTTACTTTCTACCTCTGAGGTGAATAACCAGGGTCATATATGTTATATTGCTGCAAAGAAATTAAGAGAAATATGGAGGAGGGTGTGGTGTGATCCTCTTGAAATTACTGGGCAAAAACCACAGATTTGTAAGAGTCAAACGAAGAGGAGACAAAGTCTTATGTTTTGACAATAGACGGTTTTGTGCGAACAAAAGCTGTGCAGTAACACGGACAAGCTGAGCACAACCGTTTATCTCTGGAAGACAAACAAACGGGTCACTGAACTGAGAGGGATAGAAGTGGAGAGTATCGAAAAAAAACGGCAGCAGTAGAACCCATACTAGTGCAGACTCAGGTTTTCCACAAAGTTGGGACTTTAACCTCATCTCTAAGAATCGGAAAAGAAGAGCCAAATGATCAAGACAATTAGAATTCAAGGATTCTGTCTGTGCTTTGAAAACATTAAAAAAAAAACCAATTGTTATTTGAAGTATAATACGCTTTATATAGTGGAGACGTCACACATTGTGCTACTTTCTTGGAAGTTATTTTATATAAGAATAACTACTTTTTCTGCATCCTCAAACTCCAGTGTTCATTTCCATTATCAGCTAAGCGTGATGTCATCTTGTGCGTGTTGCGTGTGCCGCTGGTATGTGGTAAGCGTGAGGGGGGTCGGGGGGCATTTTGAAACTTCTCAATTCAGCGGCGACGGATTACAGAGCAAGCATGCCGACCATTGAAATACATTATCACTGTGTGCCGCTCTGTTATAGGCATGAAGGAAACTGTCATGTCATTCTGGTTGTCATCAGTAGTCATCTGAAAGATGCTTAATGTATATTTGGGACTGACAAAAAAAGCATTAGAGGAGTGCTCTCTCTCTCTCTCTCGCTCTCTCTCTCTCTCAACAAAATGGTCTGTTTATCATTTACCTCAGTTTTAGACATCCTTATCAGTGATGTTTTGAGAAGCACGTGATTTCCGACTCAGCTACTGGCTACAGACTTTACGACTCCACTGACAGTGAGTACACTAAGCAGCTGTCATCAGACAGCAAGCGTGTGTGACTCAGGCGAGACAAACAAACACACACGCACACACACAAACACACATTGATGTACAGAGGTGAAAAAAGGCATTAGCAGCAACTATATAGCAAAGGGATCCAAGAAAGGAGAGGCCTCTACCTGACTACCTTTAGTCTAAGAATTATTACAAAATCACTTGGCCAAGTATACGCATCCATAAAAGATCTAGTTGAAAACCTCTCAATTCTTTCTGATTTATTTATTGTTGTTGCTGAAAATTGATTGAATCCCTGCTTTCAATGTTGTTATTTGTGTTGTTATTTCTCCACCGTCAATAAGACAAACTATTCTTTATAGGAATCATTTTCATGAAATCACAACTTGCTTAAATTCCATTTTTGCTCATTATTGAACCGCGTGCGAGCATGTATGCATGTTTCATACATTGATCGTTGTGGTAAAGCTATTTCCTTTAACCTCTGGACGAATTTGGATTTGTGTTTGCTGCTTGTTCTCTTCTGTCAGGCCTCTAGACAGACCAGTAAAGCAGGCTTTTTCCTGTCTTATCTGCTGCCAGCTGGTCTGACAAGAAGTCTGTCTCACTTTCCTTATGTCTACCTGGTGACGCTTGTGGGCGTGTTCTGTTCAGTGTCAGTTTCACCTGTTTCATTGAAATATTTGCATTTAAACTGTCTTGTGCATTAAATATTTATTGGGAAAAAAACAAAGAAAAAAAAAACTGGTATCAGACTCACTATGATTTAGGTGGTTAGAGAATCACCTACTAATCCGTATTTAAATCATATTTCTTGACCTTTCACAGCAGCTACTAGTTGAATGGGTGGTGCAACAAAAGCTTTGGAGAGTATACCTCTGCAAAGCCTCCATTTTTAAGCTCTATGCTGTCACCTGACGCAGGGAAAAAAAAAAAAAACGCAACCATGGATTTTCCAGTTCAGAGTGAAACTAATTGTTGAGGAGTAAATATTACAGGGGAAATTTCCTGAAGAGGAAATCTTAACTTTGTGATGCTTAATTAACGTAGCTTAATTTAACTGAGAAATAAAGTCTTTGAATGTAGATTAGACATTACTTTACATGACTAGTCTTTGATAACAACACAAGTCAATATAGAACTATTGAACCAAAATAATAAAAGTTATAAAGTAAGGGCCAAAGCCAATGTAAGGAGGTAACATAAACCAGGTTTGAAGAATACAGTTTAAATATCGAAGTGTAAAAATATCACATCCATAGTTTCTGCTATTTGAACGATTAGCTGAAGCAGCATCAGTATACTATTATATGGCTCATGTTTCCACTTGGCTTACAGAGAATTTGATCAGCAGTCTTTCGTGCCAGGACCAGTTCCACAAAGCCAACCATCAGAGCTAGCTTATCCTCTAACCTACTGGGATGAAGCCTAGTCTTATCTGAGTTTCTGTTATGATTAAGAAAAAGCATGATGGTGTTAAGTGTGGAGGAGGCCTTGCAAGGTTGCACATGAAAAGATGATTATGTTTTCCAAAAGTTTGCATGTGTGATGTTTTAATCTGACGGTGAGAATCTGTAAACAGATCAATGCAGGTAAAGCTCTCTGTCTATTGGGAGAAAACGGCAGTTAAACTTCTACTAACTCTTTGACAACACAGGTCGATCAGAAAAACATCACCACAATATAGTATGGATTTAATATAGATTTTCTAAAATGGTCATCATTGAATGTGATGGCTCCAATAATAGTGGCTGTGTCGAAATTATGTGCTGCAATGCCAACTGTAAAGCTGAAAGAGGGTGTAGTGTAATGTGGAGTGGAAAGGATGTCATCCTCAAAATTCCCCAAAGTGTAATGGCCAACAATAGGTGAGGTCAGTAATAGGTCAGTTCTTTAGGCTGAGTTTAGTGATGCTGCTTGCTGCTCCCCCATAGAGCATTAATCCCCCATTTATCTGGGCTTCACTGTCATACTCAACACTGCGTGTGTGGTTTGTCCTAGAAACAGTGAGGGACTGGCAGTTACTGGTAACGTCAGAGGGGAGGGAGTTTTTCTGAGATTCAAATTCAAACAGACATCAAGTTACACCTGCTGCATAGACCGGTAGGTGTAACAACAAAAAAAGTCTCAGTTTAAACATTTTCACTATTTTCTTCCTTTGGCACCTAACAGTCAGAGAAAAACAATGGACAGATGTTACACTGAGGGAGGACACAGCAGAATTGTCACTCGCAAGACTCATCTTCAAAAAATGTTCTCATTTCAGTGGGTACATTAAGATCTGCTGCTTAAACCACTTGTATCTGACTGCAACTAACCTTATCTTTTCATCTTTGAATGTTCATGTACCACAATTGTATCACTGTATGTGAGTTTGTGAAGGTGTGTGTGTCTGTGTGTGTGTCTGTGTGTGTGTGTGTGTGTGTGTGCACCGCAGGTGGTAAAAAGATAACACCCATCTCAGTGGGGATCCAAACCCACCTCTTTCACGAAACAACAAGGTTCTCACACCCAAAGTACCCCGAGCTGATTTCACACTAGCACCATTATTGGTAGAATGGGGATGGTAGACATCTACTTTATTACACATGAACTCAATGAAAATCAAGTGGAACATGAAACGTACCAGGAGTTTAATTGATATTTAGAAACACTTCTAAGAAGAAATAGAAGAATGAAATAGTCACGGCTTCGGGCTGAAAAAAGCTTCATTGTGTTGTCAATCTTCCAAATATCTATACTACCTATGATTTACGCCCAAGGGGATGCTAGTTTATTAGGCCCATCCAGCAGCCCTGAGGTGTCACCCCCAGTTCTCTCCCCTGCCCGGTTCCTGGCTGTTTCACAGCTCCAGGAGGGACTATTATGCTGTCAGCGGCCACTTTTCACGGTAGTGCAAAGCTTCGCCCCGTGAAAATCACACCCCTCTGCTTGTTTTGTTGGCCCGTGGAACAGCGAGTTCAAACACGGGTCTGAGAGGGAGGTGCTGCAGATGGTCATCGAGAATTAGTGTGGACAAGAAAAAAAAAAAAAAACCTCGAGGGGAAACAGGCTATACACTAGTGAAAACAAGGGGCTAGAAACGGTGGTCAGTTATTGTAAGAGCCACATCTATCTTTCAATCTTACTTTCAAATTTGAATGAGAACAATAAAGCACCAAGCAAAAAAAGAAAAAAATTCTATTCCGGGTGACGTGTTTTCCATTTATGTACTTCAATAAATTCATATTAAAGAAATGTCTATGGAGGGTTGCTGGCATGGTCTTTGCCATAAATGAAAGGTTATCAAAGATCCTGAGCCCCAAAAAGTCTTGATATCCTGACTTTTACCTTTAACAAATGATCTAAAACTTAAATTCTGCCACTTCCCAATATTTCGAGGACATTTTTTACAAAAATTTTAGTAGATTTTTCTTTCCATCCAAGGATTAAATTCCTGGTTACTTTTTTTTTCTGATAACTTCCTTTAAATTGTTGACAATTTCTGCCTTGTAGTGAGTACATTTTCCCCACACTTCCCACACTTCACTTTGGGGAAGGTGCATTCGTTTCGATTTCTTTTAATTCTAACTCTGATGGGGTTACCGCTTGCAACTTTTGGGAGTTTTGGTTACTTTCATTTTTAAATCAATCACGAGATATTAAGTAATTGGCAGAAAACGCTAGCCCTATTCACAAAATAAGCATTATATTAAATTCACCTTATATTGTAACATATACTTTCTCTCTCAAAGTTCTGCAATTTTGGTCAGCTGGATTTCAAACTAGTTGAAATCGTAATTTTGGCATTAAATCTGACATGGAAAAAAGGTGTATTGTTAATATGGAAGGCTCCGTAATTAGTACTTTGACATTTTTTTTTGAAGGAACAGCTATTTCTCTGTGACAAACACATCTTTCACTGCAGAAATGTAATTTGCAAAATCGACCTTACCTAGACTAGAAAACATGTATAGTACTTGAGCAGCCACTGTCAAAGTGACAGACACATAGAGCTATTTGATCCTCATAAATGTGCACATATTGTCTAGGAAGTAAGTTTATGCTTTTGCCAATGTTGCTTATAAGCAATTACATGTGAACATAAAATCTGATGATAAGTGAGCAACTCTCTTTAAAAAAACAAAAAACAAACAACTGACGTCTTGGTGTAGCTTTGAGTGGTAGTGCCCCCTGCAGGGAAACAGTGTAACTCCAGGCAAAGTTCTGACAGTAGGAAATATGTTTGCATCATCAGCACTAATCAATATTTTTATGCATTCAGCCACTTTATTTGTAAAATGAAATAAGCATTACACAGAATTGAGAGTCACTATAAACAATACAATATTATTTCCTATTACCTTTCATTTAAAGTCAGGCTGTTATAAGTTAACATGGGTATTCAAAGAATAAGTATCACATTTCAGAAATAAATACTTTCAAAAAACTCTTAACTCTGTATAAAATAGATGACATTCCCACTGTGAACACAGAGGCAACAAAACCACTGAAAGTCTCAGTGTGTTTACAGTATGGTACATTAAATGAAGATGTATCAAATTCATTTTTCACCTCAGTTAGGATGTATTGAACACACCTTGCATGATTGAATACTTTGTCAGCACTTTGAGAGAATCTCCTGACAGCTTTTGTAAACTTTGACCAAGCAGTTCAGTCTTGGCTTCGAACTCTGAAAGATGAAAAAAAAAGACAATTATTACAGATGGGCTATTTCTATGACAAAATTTGAAAATCAAAAAGCTTTGCACTGAAACATCAACACACCCTGCATTCATTCTCACCTGAAACAATGGCACGACACTAGATATTGAATCCTTGCCAGAGGAGTCCTTCAGTAATATTCCAAGGTAATAGATAATCTTATGCTGAAAAAAACCCCAAAAACATTAAGTCCACACGTTTTAGAAAAAGTAAATTTATACTTAATAAATCAAAAAGTTGTCAAAAAGACAACAGATATGAAATACTTTACCATGTAAATAGCCTCATTGATTACAATATCCTTGATCTTGCTCATTTCAATGAAGGCAGTCGTCTCGCGGCCCGACGCATAGCTGGATGTCATCTGAACACCCAAAGAGCCAATAACAAGCAGGGACTCGTGGTCTACCTTCACGAAGTGGATGTGAAGAATCATGCCCACCAGAGTGATGAGTATAGCACTGGACAGAACGGCAGTGTTCTGCGAGGTAACAAAGAAAAACAAAAGCAAGGAGTTGTCAAATGCTGTTCTTGTTCAAACTGCTAACAATTAATACATATGATTTCGAAGCAAGATAATTTGTTTCACACAATTTCTGATCAGAAAATCACAGTTGGCATCTTTGATTTTATTCAAACCCTTCAATACCAGAAAACCTCGACACGAAACAGTTTGTGTCCTGATGCCCAAATATTAGGAAGAGAGCCTGACATAGTTGAGATATTTTTCCAGGCTGTCATCAGCCTTTGCATATTTTTGATACAAAACCAAAGTGACTAAACGAAAGATTCGCATGAAGCGCACTGACATACAACACCAGATGACTAACTTGTAACCACTCAGGTTACTGCTTTTAAGGACATAGGATTTCTTCTCTATCTATTTTTAATGCATCTGGATCAGTCGGCCACTAAAGTAACGTAAGGAATTTACCACTGAAAGGTTCTGTCAAGTTACCTTTATGGGATTGGCCAAAGTAGCTGCGATTTCACGAACAAATAGTGTGAGTGTTTTACCTCTGTGACAAAGAACACTGCATACGCCGTCGTCCACACCGAGCAGGTGTACATCATCACTGTGCCGATGGAGACTTTAGGAGAGCTGACCGTGAACTCCCTGCAGAAGCTGGAGTGACTTTGACAGTCCAGGGAAATGGCTTTCCCGTTAATATCGGTATATGATTCCTCCTCCATTATGGCTGAAACGAAGACGTCGAAAGTTTAAAGACGACACGGAGGAGTGAGTAAACTGGCACCGCTAACAATGTTGTTGCTAACGAAGAAGCCACGTTAGCAATGAGCTTAAACTGATACCCAAGGTCAACTGAGGATAGTAAGTGATGGTTCCTTAGGGAGGCGATTTTAAAAAATGTAAAACCATCAATTATGCACCAATTGAGACCAACCAACGACTAACAGCAATATATATGAAAAAAACTCAAAATACGGAAGATATCCAGGATAGCGCTGCTTAAGAGAAAGTATAAATCAAGTCAATGTTTGGGTGCGCTCGTTGTTTATAAACGGGACGTCCAGGTGCAGGATGCGCCAAGTAAAACGACGAAGGCCAAACATAATAACTACAACGTTTTACAGGAATAATTCTTATAACTTGGGTGCTATAATTTCATTAAAACAAAAGTAAGGGACATTTGTAACTTACTTGATATTGCTACGTTGTGTTAACCCAGCAGTCCACCAGTCTCCGCCCACTCATCTATATTCGGCACACACCGGTTTTATTACAAGACATACCAAAAAGCAGCTGGAAGTTGCAAAGCATTATGGGCGACCGTTGTGCAGTAATGTTATCAATACCAAAACATTTAACTCCGTTGCCAAGTGAATAAATTCAAAATAGATACATTCAGATTTAATTATGATAACGAAGAAGCTATTACATGTGGAATTGAGGCTATCACGTATTTTAAAAACGAAAGCCGAATAAGCGCGGGTGAGTTTTTGTCCTCCATTTCCTACAATGCACCTCGGGTTAATGACTTTTGACCCCTGGATAAAAACAAGCCGATCAGCTGATGTAAAAGCAACAACATCTTCAGGGATCTTGCACCAAATAGCGCTGCAAGTTGAGTTCCTCAGTAACGTCAGCTGTATGTGGCAGTCGGCGGCATGTTACTCATTTGTTAACGTGTCCAGTTTAAGACGGTCGAGGCCGCAAGTTAGTGGAAGAGACTGGCGTCGTCGGTTGGACTCGCAGCCCCTGCTAGGTCAGTGGACTGAAATGACGGTTGTTTTCTTCACAATTGTGTTCAGTGTAACTTAAGTGTGAAACAGATGGATAGAAATGAGCGCTGAGATCCCGACAGCATGTTTAAGCCCAGGCGATAGACATTTCGGGTGCTTAGTCTCACATTCAAATAGCACCGTAGTTATCTTACTTTCTCGACTTAAGACGGTTAGCTACCATTCGTTTGCTTTAAAACGGTGAAGTTGCTGCCCGGATTTTAACTCTATTTTAGCAGCGGCACACAGTAGTAAAAGGGTGCTGGTCTGTCTGTCTTTCAGTACTTTTGTGTTCTGTACATTAGTGATCATCCACTTTAAGGTGGATCTGTAGTAAGAACTATATTAATTGGGGTTTTTCCTCGTATCTTGCCATATGTACAACATGAGATCGATTACTATGCTTTCACCATATTCCCAGTCAGATCTTGTCCTGACCTGTCAAGCTTGAGATGAGCGGCCAAGGTCCGGCGGTCGATAAAGGAATGAACACAGTACTTGTGTGCCAGGAGAGCTACGCCTGCGGGGGTTCTGACGAGGCCGCCTTCGAGTGCGACGAATGCGGCAGCCTGCAATGCGCCCGCTGCGAACTCGAGCTCCATCGCCAGGAGCGAATGCGGAACCACGACCGGGTCCGGATCGCGGCGGGACACGTCCCTTTCTGCGACGCGTGCAAAGGCGACGGTGGCTGTCCGGTCAACGGCGGCGGCCGGCTCAGGGCGGCGGTGCGCTGCCAGGGCTGCAAGATCAACCTGTGTCTGGACTGCCAGAAGCGCACCCACGGCGGGGTCAACAAGAGGAAGCACCCGCTGGCGCCCTACCCTGCGGCCAAGGCGTTGCAGGAGAGCATCGCGATCGACGACGAGTCGGACATGGAGATGATGAAGGCTCAGCTGGAGAAGGTGTCAAGCTTCCTTTTGGTGGACGAGAAGGAGGAGATGAAGGTGAGTGCTGGAAAAGCAGTGAACACTTTTTCATTTTCTTTATAAAGGCTTTGCTATGCCATATTATTCAAGATATATTGTCATGACTCGCTACAAAAGTGTTATCCTGAGTTTTACAGCATTACTGTTATTGGACTTATCATCATGTCATGTCATGTTTCTTATCACTCATTTTTCACATTTTCGTTTTCACTTTGATTTTTTCCCTTAACTTTAGCTTATTCTCATTTAACCTTTATTTTATACATTTATTCTTTTTTTTTGTATTATTAGATGTTGGGTCTACTGTAGGATGCTGTGCTACACCATGTGTCCTCCACTTGCCATTTTGGGACAAATTAAGCTTGTCTGATTCAGATCCAAGAGACTTCTTCAATTGCCATGAAAAGATTTCAACAAAAAGTTCAGAATAATTGTTGGGACCAAGACTATTGGTATATACATATACTCTAGATATACACATATTTGGAGTAGTCTTCTTTTCCCTTTGGCTACTCCCAAAGGGGTTGCCACAGCAAATCTACCTTCTCCTTCTAACCCTATATCGATCATTGTATTTTTATAAATGATAATGATTCACATATTTTTGTTCTAGCAAATGTATTTTATATTTTCACATAATTTCTATATTTAAAAGAAGAAGCTTTGAAAAATACAGTTTTTGGACATATTGCAACAATTGACAGAAAATAAACAAGAACAAGTGGAAATGATAAAAGTTATTCGTAATCATGTCCAAGGTTGGGACTCATTCATGAATAAAAAGTATAAACCACTGTCATCAAGAAACTCAGGAGCCAAATATTTATTTGAGTAATTCAAACACTAATGAAATTTGATGTTTATTTTGTGTTCAATTTCGCATCAACAAAAATGAATTGTATTATTATTCTAAGCAGCTCAAAGCCTGATTTGACCTCAAACCCAAGCAGTTATCAGTTATATATATATATGTATATATATATATATATATATATGTGTGTGTGTGTGTATATATATATATATATATATATGTATGTGTATATATATATATATATGTGTGTATGTGTGTGTGTGTATATATATATATGTGTGTGTATACGTATATATACACACACATATATATATATATATATATATGT